>JXOS01026985.1:0-11302 GCA_001015075.1 Cirrula hians
CAGCGCTCGCCGGGCCTGTGCGCATATTCATCGATCGAGAGCATTTCCCAGGAAGAGGAGCAGGCGGTTGCNTCGCCAGCGATGCCGGCAAAGAGCCCGTCGCCGCGGAGACGCAAATAGCGGCGAGCAACGAAGTCGGCGCGATGAGCTCGCTGAATGAGCGCGAGCTGCTGGTGCAGAGCATATTGACGCGCGCCACCCAGCCGTCGCCAGTGAAGGCCTGCTATAGCTATGCCGAGCTGGCCGCGGCTGCGTTGAATTGCACGCAGGTGCTGGCCTCACAAGTGCACGCCGAGCTTAATGAGCCGGCCAGCGGCTCACCGCGCTCCTGTGCCGGTGCTGGTGATGGAGTCATGCCGCTGCAGCCCACGATGATACACGGCAAACCCATTTACAATGTGAAGCAAACGCTGGAGGATGTGAAAGCGGCTGCCACCGCAGCCAACAAGGACACCGAGGCAGCCGGGCTGGGTGTGTGCCTGAGCGCGAGCACGATCAACAATCTGCTGGCGCAAATCGGCGAAATGGGCTTTAGCAAGCCGAGCATAGAGATTGCTCTGCAGCAGCTGGCCGCCAGCAGCAAGACGACGCCGACACCCGAGCAGCTGGTGCAATGGATGATCGAGCATCCGGAGCTGTGCCCCGCCAATACCACCGAGCGCGACGAAAACACCAACACCAACGTCAACGCCAAGTGCGGCAATAGCGCCAGCGATGCCAGTCTGGCGGCGCTCACGCGCGGCTTTCACGATCCCGAGGCCGATTCGGATAATGATAGCGACACGAACAGCTCGGACACCGTCGAGGGCTCGTCGATACAAGAGCAAACGCAAAAATTTGAAACGCGCAAGGACTTCCAGACCGCCGATCAGTATGCGATGTATGTGCGTGGCGTTGTGTGCCCCGGCGCCGTTGTGCGCTGCTGTCGCGACTTTGAGGAAATCAAAAAGGGCGACGTGGGCACGGTGCTCAAGGTGGACACGGAGAGTCTGCACGACTTGAACGTGCAGGTGGACTGGCAAATCCATGGCAACACGTACTGGGTGTGCTTTGTGCATATCGAGCTGCTGGAGCTGCCGCGTGAGAAGCACACCGGCGCCAGCACGCACACCAGCAGCATTGCGATTGGCACGCAAGTGCGGCTGCGCAACNCCAGCGCCAGCACGCACAGCAGCAGCATTGCGATTGGCACGCAAGTGCGGCTGCGCAACGGGCCGCGCTATCAACGTGGCCATATAGCGCATGGCAGCGTCGGCACTGTGCTCGCTGTGGATGGCAAGCTGGCGTACGTTGACTTTCCGCAGCAGCCGTCCACGTGGCAGGGGAGCTTGAACGAAATCGAGCCAGTGGGCACATCCGCCAAGGGCAGCACTCTGCTGGGCCTCAACAGTCTGTCACAAGCGGCGCCAAGCGATCTGATTGAGGATTGGTNGCTGAGCGTCAGCTCGAATGAGTCCACCGCGAAACATCTGCTGGACAATAGTTCGGAGTGNCCTTAGCGTCAGCTCGAATGAGTCCACGGCGAAACATCTGCTGGACAATAGTTCGGAGTGCTGGGAATCGTGCTCGACGAATACTCCAGCGAAGCACTGGATACGCCTGGAGATGCACGAGCATATACTGGTGCACAATTTGATGCTGCGAGTGCAGCCGGAGGACAACTCGCACATGCCGTCGCTGGTGGTGACACGCGTGGGCGACAGCATCGGCAATTTGCGCGAGTACAGCTGGATCTCCATCAAGCAGACGGACACCTGCGTCGCGCTAATGACCGATGTGCGCCAGTACTATCCATGGATTGAAATTGTGATCAAGCAGTGCCGCAACAATGGCATACAGTGCAAGGTGCATGGCATCAGCATTATCGGGCGACGCAAGCAGAACGATCTGGATCTGATGCTGATGAACGCCTCGTTCTTGGCGTGCGAGTATGACAGTCTGGCGGAGTCGAACGAGAGCATGGCGGACAGCACGTATATGGACGCGAAGTCCAGCAGCGCTGAGGCGCCTTGCACGGTCATGGTTTGGGGTCTCAACGATAAGGAGCAACTGGGTGGGCTGAAGGGTTCGAAGGTTAAGGTGCCGACATTCTCGCAGACCATCAGCCGGCTGCGTCCCATACACATTGTCGGCGGCTCGAAGTCCCTCTTCATTGTGTCGCAGGAGGGCAAAGTGTATGCGTGCGGCGAGGGCACCAATGGACGCCTCGGCCTGGGCAGCACAACGAATGTGAGCTTGCCGCGTCTGGTGCCCGTGCTGCATCAGTATGTCGTCAAGAAGGTGGCCGTGCATTCGGGGGGCAAGCACGCGCTGGCGCTTACGCTCGACGGCAAAGTGTTCTCGTGGGGCGAGGGCGAGGATGGCAAGCTGGGCCATGGCAATCGGCTGACCTTGGATAAGCCAAAGATGATCGAGGCGTTGCGCAGCAAGAAGATACGCGACATTGCGTGCGGCTCATCGCACAGCGCCGCTATAACATCGGCGGGCGAGCTGTACACTTGGGGGCTGGGCGAATATGGCAGGCTGGGCCATGGCGACAATGTGACGCAACTGAAGCCGAAACTAGTGCTGGCGCTGCTAGGGAAACGCGTGGTGCAAGTGGCATGCGGCAGTCGCGACGCACAGACGCTGGCGCTTACGGAGGATGGCATTGTTTACTCGTGGGGCGATGGTGACTTTGGCAAGCTGGGTCGTGGCGGCTCGGAGGGCTCAGCGGTGCCGCATGAAATCGAACGCTTGACCGGCATCGGAGTCATACAAATCGAGTGTGGCGCGCAGTTTAGCTTGGCGCTGACACGCACCGGCGAAGTGTGGACCTGGGGTAAGGGTGACTACTATCGTTTAGGTCATGGCAATGATCAGCACGTGCGGAAGCCGCAGCCCATACAAGGTCTGCGTGGACGCAAGGTTATACATGTCGCTGTTGGGGCGCTGCATTGTCTGGCCGTCACTGATACCGGGCAGGTGTACGCATGGGGTGACAACGATCACGGCCAGCAGGGCTCGAGCAATACAATGGTGAACAAGAAGCCGGCGCTAGTCATTGGCTTGGATTATGTGTTCGTGAATCGCGTGGCATGCGGCAGTTCGCATTCCATTGCCTGGGGTTTGCCGCAAATGGCGGCAGAGGACGAGAAGAAGGGCCCCGTGCCATTCGCCACGACCAAGGATCCACTTGGCGGTAGCAGCTTGGGCATTTACGACGGCGAAACCGCCAATCTCACCACTAATGCCAGCAACAACAGCAAAGCCACACAACAGCCGAGTCTCAGCGAGAGTCTGCTGTCGCTGGAGACGAGCGGCGCTCGCCAAACGGCGCTCAACTATGTGCTCAACGCCATGAGCATTTTACAGGCGCGCCAATTGATCATCGCTGCGCTCACCAGCCACTGCAAAGTGAATCTGAATGAGAAGGCTAGCAATGACATTGAGACCGAGTATGGCACCTTCAAGGATCCCGCCGCTACGGGCAACGTGCCAGTAACTGGTGCTGGTTCTGGGTCTGGTTCGACGCACAATGCGCTGTTCATGCNGGCTGGTTCTGTGTCTGGTTCGACGCACAATGCGCTGTTCATGCAGAACACGAATGAGATTATAGCGCAGGGCGGCGGCGAGGCGTTGGCGGATGCAACAGATCCGGCCGTGCACGAGTCAACGCCTGATGCGGAATTAATGCCAGCGCCAGCCGTGCCGCTCAGCACATTTCAGAGCCTCACCGGCTCGCTGTCGCTGTCAGCGTCGCTATCGAGCAATGCGCCCCACAAGCATNTGGCTCGCTGTCGCTGTCAGCGTCGCTTTCGAGCAATGCGCCCCATAAGCACTCGAAGATGTCGGCCAGCGCCATGTCTGTGATGGCGGCGACTATGAACAATCAAGAGGAGATCATTGAGGAGACTAGCATAACGGGCTTGGATGACTTTACGTCGCTGCTGGGCGAGGCGGAGGCCAAGAGTCTGGTCGAGCTGTTAAAGCTAAGCGTCGCTGGACGCACTGGACCATCCGGTACGGCGCAAACTGTGGCNACAAACTGTGGCCGATACGCTGATTGCCCTGGGCACGAATTCGCCCAGNCCGATACGTTGATTGCCTTGGGCACGAATTCGCCCAGCATTGGCGCTATGTTGCTGGAGACATGCATTACGGAGCTCGAAGATCTGTGCACGTCGCGTCATAGTCTCGGTAAGGTGCCGAAGCCGGTAATGCAGGAGAGCAGTCATCCGTATGTGGATAATATGAGTTTGACCGGGCACGTGAAAATACCGGGCGCCGAATCATTGCGCTTGGAGTTCGATAGCCAGTGTTCAACGGAGAAACGCAACGATCCGCTGGTTATTATGGATGGCACTGGGCGTGTGGTGGCCATACGCTCGGGACGTGAGTTCGCGCAATGGGCATCGGAGATACGCATCGCAGGTAAGAGCCAAGATTCTCTACCATGATACCATAACATTGAGAGGGCTCTATCTCAGAGTGCTCTATCTCAGAGAGAGCTCTATCTCAGACGGAGCTCTATCTCAGAGAGAGCTCTTTCTCAGAGAAAGCTCTATCTCAGACGGAGCTCTATCCCAGACGGAGCTCTATCTTAGAGAGAGCTCTATCATTGAGAGGGCTCTACCTCAGAGAGACAGCTCTATCTCAGAGAGAGCTCTTATCATTGAGAGAGCTCTGTCTCAGAGAGAGCTCTATCTCAGGGACACCCCTATCATTGAGAGAGCTATATCATTGAGATAGCTCTATCACAGAGAGAGCTCTATCATTGAGATAGCTCTATCACAGAGAGAGAGCTCTGTCATTGAGAGAGCTCTGTGTCAGAGAGAACTCTATCATTGAGAGAGCTCTATCTCAGAGAGCGCTCTATCANTAGCTCTATCACAGAGAGAGCTCTATCATTGAGATAGCTCTATCACAGAGAGAGAGCTCTGTCATTGAGAGAGCTCTGTGTCAGAGAGAACTCTATCATTGAGAGAGCTCTATCTCAGAGAGCGCTCTATCATTGAGGGAGCTCTATCACAGAGAAAGCTCTATCTGTCGAATGTTATGGTATCAGTCTCTTTTTTATCATGCGCTCTCTCACATTTTCCTATTCATGCTCTGAATTGAACGTTGTGTTCTCTCTTTGGTATTGCAGGCGAAGAGATGCGCTGGAAATTCACATCGGACAGTTCGGTGAATGGCTGGGGCTGGCGTTTCTGGGTGCACGCCATAATGCCTTCAACCACCTTGATAGATCGCGGCTCCGATCGTGCTGTGCTCTCGCAACCCTCCATGCCGCTTGTGATGGCATTGCTGAGCGACCGCTTGAGTCTACAAAACACGAGCGTACTGCTGCGTCTGGCTGCTGCGCTCTCCTCCTGCGCGCAGTTACACTCTCTGACGACGGCACAACGCATTTGGGCACTGAAGCGTCTGCACGCGGTTCTACTCAACAAGTATGCGCCCAAGCCATTGGATCCGGCAGTGAATCCTATATTGATGCCGCTAATACCGGAACTGCTGCGCCAATACGAATACGAGGAGCCACAGGTGCGTGGTGGCATACATCTCATTCACTCGGACTATTTTAAAACCTTGGCCGCCTTGGCGTCGGATATGCACTTGGACGCTGTTTTGCCGCCCAGCGATGTACACAAGTGGGCGTGGTTCAAGCGGTACTGCATAGCTGTGCGTGTGGCGCAATCGCTCATCAAGCGCACCGAGCTGCCCAAGAATTTCTGCTTCGAAGTGCGCAAGAAACTATCGGAACTGTTGCCGCAGAATGCGTCGCCATTGGCGGGTGGCTCCATGATGAACTCCACAACTTCGCTATCATCGAGCACTGGCACCAATCCGACACCACCGCCCACTGGCGCATGCGGCAACGCGCTAACGCCCAGCACCAGCAATTTGATACAATACATCGACTCGGTCATGTCGCTGTCCATGCAGGAACAGAGCGTCGCTAGCACCTCGCAGGCGGCAGTGTGCGAGACGCAGAGGCTGCTGCATGAGGATCACAATCTGTTCAAGACCGAGCACGACAATCAGCTGCTGCAGTGGCTGAATAGACGCCCGGATGACTGGGCATTGTCGTGGGGTGGCGCATCGACCATTTATGGCTGGGGTCACAATCATCGTGGGCAGTTGGGTGGTCTGGAGGGTAGTCGCATTAAAACACCCACGCCATGCGAGGCGCTCAGTTTATTGCGTCCCGTGCAGCTGGCCGGCGGTGAGCAGACACTTTTCGCGGTGACGCCCGATGGGAAACTGTTTGCCACGGGCTATGGCTCGGGTGGACGACTCGGTGTTGGCGGCACGGATTCTTGGGCAGTACCGACGCTGGTCGGCTCATTGCAGCATGTCTTCGTGAAGAAGGTGGCAGTGAACTCGGGCGGCAAGCATTGCCTGGCGCTAACAACGGACGGCGACGTCTACTCGTGGGGCGAGGGCGAGGACGGCAAACTGGGCCACGGCAATCGTATGAGCTACGACCGCCCCAAGCTGATTGAGGACTTTAGCGGCATCAGCATTGTGGACATTGCGTGTGGCTCGGCTCATTCGGCGGCCATAACATCGTCGGGCCATGTGCTGACCTGGGGCAAAGGACGCTACGGCCGGCTCGGCCATGGCGATTCCGAGGACCAGCTGCGTCCGAAGCTGGTGGAAGCGCTGCTGGGCTATCGTGCGATAGACATAGCTTGCGGCTCGGGTGATGCGCAAACGCTCTGCATTACCGACGACGACAACGTATGGAGCTGGGGTGACGGCGATTACGGCAAGCTGGGACGCGGCGGCTCGGACGGTTGTAAAGTGCCCTACAAAATCGAGAGCTTGGCTGGGCTGGGTGTAGTCAAAGTGGAATGTGGCTCGCAGTTTTCAGTAGCGCTGACGCGCTCGGGCGCAGTGTATACATGGGGCAAGGGCGACTTTCATCGCTTGGGCCATGGCAGCGTGGATCATGTGCGACGCCCGAAGAAAGTGGCCGCGCTGCAGGGCAAGAAAATTGTTTCGATTGCCACGGGCTCGCTGCACTGTGTAGCGTGCACGGACGCNTAAGAAAATTGTTTCGATTGCCACAGGCTCGCTGCACTGTGTGGCGTGCACGGACGCGGGCGAAGTGTTTACGTGGGGTGACAACGACGAGGGTCAGCTGGGCGATGGCACGGTTAGTGCCATACAACGTCCGCGCCTGGTGGCGGCGCTGCAGGGTAAGCACATCGTAAAGGTGACCTGCGGCTCGGCGCACACGCTAGCNAGCGGCGCTGCAGGGCAAGCACATCGTGAAGGTGACCTGCGGCTCGGCGCACACGCTAGCGCTGTCAACATCGCAGCTGGCGGAACGTGTACGGCCACCACCCAATCCGCCACTGGAATATGATCTGGTGCGGGATCTACCGCCGGAGGCGTTGCATGCACGCCTCGTGCTCTTGCATCATTTCTCGGAGCTGCTGTGCCCTTGTCTGGCCATGCTGCCGATTACAGGGCCGCTCAGCTTGGGCGCCTTGAAGGATGTGCTGGTGTACTCGATCAAGGAGGCGGCATTCCGCAAGGTCATACAGACGACCATGGTGCGCGACAAGCAGCACGGACCGGTGATTGAACTGAATCGTATACAGGTGAAGCGCTCGCGCAACAAATCCGGCAACGGCCTGGCCGGTGTCGACGGCATGAAGAGTGTGTTCGGCCAAATGGTGCAGAAGTTGCCGTTGCTGACGCAGGAGGCGCTGTCGCTGCCACATCGTGTGTGGAAGGTAAAATTTGTGGGCGAAAGCGTGGATGACTGCGGCGGCGGCTACAGCGAGTCGATCGCCGAAATGTGCGACGAGTTGCAGAACGGCAGCGTGCCGTTGCTTATCAGCACGCCGAATGGGCGCGGCGAGGCGGGCGCCAATCGCGATTGCTTTCTGCTGGATCCAACATTGAGCTCGGTGCTACAAATGAACATGTTTCGCTTTCTGGGCGTGCTCATGGGCATTGCCGTGCGCACTGGCTCCCCGCTAAGTCTCAAGTAAGTCCAATATCGATTGCCGTTTTGGGGCAGACACTAAAACTATTTGATCGGTGGTTTCAGCTTGGCGGAGCCCGTGTGGCGACAATTGGCCGGTGAACAATTACGTCCATCGGACTTGACCGAAGTCGATCGTGATTATGTAGCCGGCCTGTTGTGCATACGCAATATGGAAAATGATCCGAAGGTGTTTGGCACGCTGGAGCTGCCATTTTCCACGTCGTCTGCGAAGGGGCACGAGGTGCCATTGTCCACGCGCTATACGCGCATCACTGCACAGAATCGGCACGAGTACGTGCGGCTGGCGCTGAACTTCCGTTTGCATGAGTTCGACGAGCAAGTCAAAGCTGTGCGCGATGGCATGTCCAAGGTGATACCGGTGCCATTGCTGTCCTTGTTCTCAGCTGCTGAGCTGCAAGCAATGGTCTGCGGCTCACCGGACATACCATTGGGACTGCTCAAGTCCGTTGCCACGTACAAAGGCTTCGATCCGAACTCACAGCTAGTCGTCTGGTTCTGGGAAGTCATGGAGGAATTCTCTAACCAGGTAATTTGACATTTCCCTACCCCCAGGAGCTGTTACTATAGAGCGGCTGATATCTTGCAGGAGCGTTCGTTGTTCTTGCGCTTTGTTTGGGGACGCACACGCTTGCCGCGCACCATTGCCGATTTTCGTGGACGCGATTTCGTGCTGCAGGTGCTCGAAAAGAATCCACCCGATCATTTCTTGCCAGAGAGCTACACATGCTTCTTCCTGCTCAAGATGCCGCGCTACTCGTGCAAGGTATGTCTGCTTTCCCACTCTGTGCGTGTGTGTGTGCGTGTGTATTAACTTTTTTGAAATTTTCAGGCGGTGCTGCTGGAGAAGCTGAAATATGCCATACACTTTTGCAAGAGCATCGATACCGATGAGTACGCACGCGTTGCTATGGGCGATCCCACCGAAGCAACTGGCAGCGAGGATAACAGCGATCTCGAGTCTGTCACCAGCCACGATGCTTAAGCCACAACTACAACCACAAAACTAGCTAAAGTAGCAATTGATATGAAGCACAGAAACTAGAAATCCAATTGGTAAGTGGAGAACGTACCGGGAGTCAATCTACTGATACTGTGAAAGGTTTTCACGACTATTGGCATGGTTACAAATCACACAGTCGGCTTATTTGGTGTTCCCTGTATCTAGTAAGCCACTTTAGACACGAAAATTTCAAAATTCTTCTTGCCCCAGGGTCCCAGACTAAGGATGAGGGCTACCCTCAGTAGTGATAAGATGAGCACTGGCTTCTGAGTGCCCAATTCTCTGACAGCTCCTTAAATTAACATTCGTCATGGAAGCGCATGCGCGAAACACTGTATACTAAGCCAATTTATGCCATTACCATTCTCTCCTAGGAGNACTGTACTAAGTCAATTTATGCCATTACCATTCTCTCCTAGGAGTAGTGAACTGAGGTACTTTGGATTTGTGCCGAAACAATCGATTCAGTGATGTCTGTCTGCAAATATGTGCTCACGAACCTCAATAACTTCGCAGCTACGTACAGTCTATATTTCCCAAAAAGTCCACTATTTCTTAAAGGTCAAATCGATCCATTTCTAGTGAGAGTTTACAACATTTCGAGACATTTCCATGGATTTCAAAGAAATCTGATCAAGATAGTGGGAAAACATTCTTAAAGGTCAAATCGATCCATTTCTACCGAGAATTAAAGGTCAAATCGATCCAGTTCTTGGAGAGTTTACAACATTTCGAGACATTTCCATGGATTTCACAGAAATCTGATCAAGATAGTGGGCAATCATTCTTAAAGGTCAAATCGATCCCTTTGTAGCGAGAATTTAATTTTTCGATTTTTCGAGAATTTAATTTTTCGATACTTTTCCATGGATTTCANAATCGATCCATTTCTAGTCAGAATTTACAACATTTCGAGACTATTCCATGGCTTTCACAGAAATCTTATCAGGAAAGTGGGAAATCATTCTTAAAGGTCAAATCGATCCCTTTGTAGCGAGAATTTAATTTTTCGATTTTTCGAGAATTTAATTTTTCGATACTTTTCCATGGATTTCACAGAAATCTGATCAAGATAGTGGGAAATCATTCTTAAAGGTCAAATCGATCCATTTCTTGGAGAGTTCACAAAATTTCGATACTTTTCCATGCATTTCAAAAAAATGTGATCAAGATAGTGGGTCAAAGGTCAAATCTATCCATTTCTATCGAGAATTTACAACATTTCGAGACTTTTCCATGGATTTCACAGAAATCTTATTAAGATAGTGGGAAATCATTCTTAAAGATCAAATCGATCCATTTCTAGCAAGAATNAGGCGAGAATTTAATTTTTCAATTTTTCGAGAATTTAGTTTTTCGATTTTTCGAGAATTTAATTTTTCGATACTTTTCCATGGATTTCACAGAAATCTGATCAAGATAGTGGGAAATCATTCTTAAAGGTCAAATCGATCCATTTCTTGGAGAGTTCACAAAATTTCGATACTTTTCCATGCATTTCAAAAAAAATTCTGATCAAGATAGTGGGTCAAAGATCAAATCTATCCATTTCTATCGAGAATTTACAACATTTCGAGACTTTTCCATGGATTTCACAGAAATCTTATTAAGATAGTGGGAAATCATTCTTAAAGATCAAATCGATCCATTTCTAGCAAGAATTTACAATTTTTCGATACTTTTCCATGGATTTCAAAGAAATCTCATCAAGATAGTGGGAAATCATTCTTAAATGTCAAATCGATCCATTTCTGGCGAGAATTTAATTTTTCGATACTTTTCCATGGATTTCAAAGAAATCTGATCAAGATAGGCGGTCAAAGGTCAAATCGATCCATTTCTAGCGAGAGTTTACAACATTTCGAGACTGTTCCATGGATTTCACAGAAATCTGATCAAGATAGTGGGAAATCATTCCAAGGGCTGGTCTGGTATATGGGTACATAATTGCAGTTACCTCGGAGGANCAAGGGCTGGTCTGGTATATGGGTACATAATTGCAGTTACCTCGGAGGACGAGAGCGTCTGATATATGAGTGTATAACTTCAGTTACCTCGGGAGTAGAGAGGGTTGCCCAATTTTACTATAAGACCTTATGCAGTCTGGTACGTTCTATATTATGAAATATTGTTATTGGCTGAAAATTTCCAAAAGTGAGCACAACTTTGTGAAATTCGCTTAAAATGGAACCATACGTTTCTGATATCGCTCATAGACTGATCCTAGCAAAATTTGCTCAAAAAACGTTTAAGGCCCCAATATATTTATACATGCCTCTAATGAAATTGGCAAAGTG
>JXOS01027020.1:0-12381 GCA_001015075.1 Cirrula hians
AGAGGACATTTCTCTGATTTATAACGAGATAAGATTTACTAGTTTCATAAAATACATATCTGTCTAGTTATCAGGTAAGAATTGAAATTGCATAAGTAACACTTACATTTAAAGTCAAACTGTCATATTTCTGGGAAACAGAGATTCTTCATCCTCAAGGAACTCTTACATCGAAAACGTTTTCTTCTTTTTTTTAAATAAAATTTTTTTATATGCTTTTTGAATATAGAGCATTTAAAGTACTTGAAGTGCAAATAATATTTTGACGAAGGCAAGAAATATAAATAAAAAATAAAAATTTAAACTTCGACTTTTATGTAATTTTTATTTACATTTAAAAAATTACTTCGAGAGGGTAATAAATTAAATTCAAGAAAAGGCGTATTTGTATGAGTTTTGAAGACAAAATCGTGTACCCTCCCAAAGAGATTCCTATGTTAACGAAATCTCTTCTAGAATATTTGTATACCACGTAAATATCAACAAGATTTGCCTGGAATCAAACCTACAGGTCTCAGTAAGAAATTAATAACAAAGAGCTTTATCCGTAAAACAAGATCTCTTAGAAGAGTTGAACTGTGTGTTTTCAACGGAAAAGTAATATGGTTAATGTCAGTCAAACCACAACAACAGAGAGACAAAATGTCTGAGGCCAAGGTCTCCAACAAATGGTAATGACGAATTAAATATGTATGTTTAAATTTTAAATCCTCTGCATTTCTTCTGATCAATCCTTTGAAAGTTTCCCACTCACTTAACACTTCTCTGAAAGTGCCATATGCTTGATTTTGATGATAGCGATGATGTTAGACTTTTAATTCATATAGTTAATCATCATAAGAAAGCAATGACTATGATCGTTTGAAGCAACACCAGACATTCACGGGTATGGCTACTCATAATATCATAATCATAATGGCATTACTGTAAATTTTACGTTAAACAGCATAAACAGCATGGAGAAACACGAATGGCTTGGTTAGAATGAGAGTTTGATTCGCAGGCAAGAAATAGAAGGCGCAGAAGAGGGTTATATCTTTAAGTACCAACGATTAACTTTGCAAATAATGACAATATGACCAATCTGGATTAAGGAGAATTAAGAATTCATTTTGCAAATACTTAAAGAGCTCAAGAATAAAAACAACAATATAATACTCTTGTGGATACATTCCATACCCTACTAATTTCGTAAATACGATTGGTGATAAAGTGATATGTCATTAAAATCAAATCGGAATTAGAGTCTGTAACATACTATTCGTGATTAAGATTAAAAACTGTAGCAAAAGACATGAATTGTCACAGTTATTGTCACGTCGCTATTACTGGGGAAGAGCATTTAAAAGAAAGTCTTTATTAATGCTTTCCATTAAGTACACTTCTGTATGTATATATAATAAACAGCTGTGGCATAAAGAGGTTAAAATTATATGTATCACTCTGGAAGTAATAGTTTTGGAAGTACACTTTTAACCGTTAAAGACAGATTTTAATTTTACTATACGCAAGCGCCGTGAGATGTATTCGATTTCATTCAAATTGAAGAATGATACGGAAATAACCTAAAATCAACTTAATTCAACATTTTAGTAGCATTCCAGGAAAAATTTGGCTTTCATTATAATTTCCTTAAAATCGGGAAGAACGCTCAAATTGTACAAGGTTTTTGCAATGTCCAACAAATGCTTTTATATCATATCTCTGTAGTATGTGGTGATGCACATTGCCTTTATACTAAGTTCCGTGATATTGGAATGAATGATCCTATGTACTCGAGGTACTAGAAGTTAGAGCCCGATTTTGCAGAAATTTTACAATGTCATGACCCAAACCTGCTCGTATACCAAATTCCAACAGCATACAATGAACCACTAGCTTTATAATTGAATTCGGTAGAATCATGAGAAAACATTCGATTGGAGCTCCCGAACCGTTTTCTTGGTACTTTACGATGGCATGGAAAGGCCTCAAACCTGCTTGTATAACAAATTATACAAAAATTTCCGTGAAATTGGAAATAAACAACCCACCGAACATACCCGAAATTATGGAGCGGTTTCGTGCATTTGCGAACTCGCTCTGGCTTTATACGAAATATGTTTATAAACTGAATTTGCTCTGTGTCAAAAATTACTCAAGTTACCGTGCTCAATGACAGACGGACATAGGTATTTAGCCTTTTTTTATTCTAAGAATATGGCTCTAAGAGTCATAATGTCTGAAATGTCTATTTCTATGCATTTCGCACTTTGCACATAGACAAATCGATATATTATTTCAAAATTTTCCCAAAATCGGTCAATAATTTAAGACAGCGTCCATGGAATATTTAATCCCGATTGCACGGAAGTATACTAAAATGCCAAGGATTTCAATGCAAATTAGTGAAATTTGTTAATTGTTTTTACGTTATTGTCATAATATTCTATGATATGACCGGAACCAGATTAGAATTTTGGATACTTACTAAGTGTTACCTGTAAAACCTGTCTAATCAGGCAACCTGTAGCCACAGCACTGTCAACACTAATTTTGCAAAATAAATTATTGGTCAGTCAATTNTTTTTTATTTTGCAAAATAAATTATTGGTCAGTCAATTTTTGTTTTGACAATTTTCTGAACCAATTTATTTAAAGTGTACTTTTCTGTGGAACGCCTTAGTGTTATGAGCAATATGTTAAAGCCGCCTTCTTATTTAAAATAATAATACAAAAACGAAGTCGAACTGAACGTGAAAGTTTAATGGGTTGTCTATGATGTAATATACAACCATACATATACATAAAATAAATTTAAAAACAGAATCAAACAAGAATACTGTGTACTATGTTATGTTTCTTTTTTCCATTTTAATTTCGCTTGTGGCTGAATTGCTTTTTGACACGTCATTTATAATAAATGAGCATCGTCGATTCAATTCCAATTTAAATAATAAAAATAAAATGATAAACAGAAGAAGCATTAAACATTTCTCGGTAATTCAAATTTTAGTGAGAGTCTAGATTGTTGTTTAGTATTTACTGATACCAATCTGTGGATATGTTTTTTCGTAACATTTTGACGACCTCTGGTTTTTATGAAGGGAATCAATTACTATTTGTGCAATACAATGACAAACATAAGACTAAACTCAATGTAAGCACACGTCACAAAGAAAAAGCCAATATAGGAACACAGAAATCAAAAGATAAACAATTTTGAAGGAACATTAAAACTGACGCTGTCAGAAGCATTTTTTCAATTGTACTTGAAATAATGTGTCAGGTGCCACCTTCTAAATGTTGTTGTTAACGATTAAGTTGCTTGAAAATATAAATAAACTGTGGGAAATTCTTTGTTGTTCTCAGCAGATTAGGACATTTGACGGTATTTTATTTAATCTTGATACAATTTAATCATTGGCGTATGACGCCAATGTACTATAATATAGCATTGGAGGTCTATTTCATTATATACGACCTGGTACAGCGTATGTGGTCTTATACTATTATCAGTTTGAATTAATTAGTTAATTCTAACCATCTACAAAACATTTATTTAAGAAATTAAACTTTGCCAAATTATATGTTTTTTATCATAGTATACCATAGAAGTATACTCGAGCTTAACAAATGACAAGTTTTTAATATTTTAGTGAATAATTGGGAATTGCTTTATTTTTCCTCTATGACTCCAACTTTCATATTCGGTGCCAAACAGACCTAGTATAACTATTATTCAAGGTAGAATCGTAATTTGTAGTTCCAGGAAGCTTTCTTTAATTTTTTCTGGAACACAAATTTTAGTAATTACAATTTTTTTTTACAATGTTCTTAAAACATACAACGGAATGAGTTTGTGGTGGTGGATAACTAAACCAAAAATAAATACATGATTCCAATGCTTGAATTGTTTTTTGATTAGAGCTTGTTACAGATGTATGAATGATTCTGAAATAGCGATTTGGGCATTCGAAACTATTTAATTGATATATCTTTTTACAAATCCTAATACGAGTCATAAAACCATTCAGTCTAGTGAAATCAAATTTAATTGAATGAAATGGGAATTTTGAAAGTGTTTTATCGATTTTATCAACAGATGAAAGGAATGTTTTTTTCAAAATAGTTTGAAGAGTTATTACTATGTATGAACGAAAATCTATAGAAGCTGTGAAAAAGAATAGGGGACTGTTTTCTATTGTTTACCAAAAATCCATTTCGGTATGATTAAGAATTTCGTGTGGCGATGAAATAATTTTTTGAATATTGTACTTTTTTTTAGGAAATCAAATTGGTATAGTCCTTTTTTTTCTTATATAAAATTTGAAAAATTTGATTATTAAAAATAAAGTCTTTTAATGAATTAAAATTGAAATGAATAATTAAAAAAATATTGGAACTTTAATACTTAAATTGTAAAGTAAAAAACTTTATTCCAAAATTATTATATATATTAATAAGAATTGCTTTATTTAGTGTTTATCGATTTTCATATAGCTGAAGACAAGGTCATCTCCCTTAATGTTTTGTGAAAATAGAGAAAAAGCTAAATAAATGTTTTCACATCATGCATCATTTTCAATATGAATTTGAACGTCTACTAAGTTTCTTAAAAAATGTTGTTGTGTCTGCTACAAAAGGTTGCAGACATTTAAACGTATGAACAAATGTGGTATTATTAATACCACGTATACAAAAATTTGAAAGACGAGTGACAGTTGTTCAAGAATGTATTGTTGCTTAAAGTTGGCAAAGGAAAATTTAGTGTTTGGAACATGGTGCTCTTTTTAAAAACAACAAGATTACTGTTACGAAAATCACTATCAAAATTTATAACGAAATAAAAAAATTTTAATAAAACATTTATGTAATAATAGAAAATTATTTAAATGTAATAGTAGATCTTTAAAAGAAACGAGCAAATGAAAATATACAAGTAAATATATAAAAAATAATTATTCAGTTAACATTAATGCTTCAACTAAAGGTTTTATAAATAATGTGGAGAGGTAGTGTAGAATTTATTTGTATTACTGATTAAAATCATACAGTAAACCCTTAAAGTGTGTGTGTGGAAAAAAAGATACAATTCAAGACATTCCAATATTCGAATCATATTTTGACGCAGGGTGAATGTCTTTAAATTAGAATATTGTTCTTTGACGGAAGAAACTCCAGAGTGGTCATCACTAACTTACTTCTCTTTAATGGAAATGATATTTACGCAAATAATTATTTTATAAATCGACAGTATTGACAGTATTGATCATCGAAAAGAAAAAAAGACATACACGAAAATCTTCTAATCACGAATCTGTATGAAATGAATAGTCTAAATTAGTCTAGTGAAAAGAAGCATCTGTAAGAATTTTTTGTGAATAAGTGTTAATATTTATTCACGACGCCAATAAAATTGGCAAAGTGTATATTAGTTTTGGTTATATATTTGCTACAACCATTACGAGTGATCGGGGCATCTCAAAATATATCCCGATTTCATGCGCATTACCACAAGAATTGATTTTGCTATGTCCGTCCGTCTGTACGAAAGCAAAAACTTGAAAGAAACGGTTCAGTTAGATTTACCAAGTTTTTCGCACATATACCTTGACAAAATATTAGATCGAAAGCGCATTTGCATAAGATATTTGCATAAGTATCCAATATTTTGGATACTTGCATTTCCCTTCTTTTTTGCAAATTGGATCCTTACGGCTATTGCAGACGCGAAAGGTTACAATTTTTCAATTTAATCTCGTAATTCGGTGCGTACTCCAAGGTTTGATTGGATAAGACTGTGGTATGGATATGATTGGACGAAAAATCCGAGGAATTTAAGTACACTCATCAAATTGATTAGTGAGTGGAAATAATATGATCAATATGTGTATCAAAAATTGGCATTATGGGATAGAATTCGGAGGTACTACAAGTATTTCTATGTGCTCCGAAAATAGGGTTTTCCTTAAAATCATCATACACATCAATAACATTTAAAGCACATTCATTAGTGACTTGAAAAAAAGAAATAAAATAAAATAAAATAGATGCATCTCATCAAATTAGGACACAATCAATAAAATTTCATAATTAGTTGAAATAAACATTCTACATCTCTGTTGTAGTAACAATTGAATGAAAATCAAATTTGCACATCAAAACAAGATAGATTTAATAGTCGGTCAATATATCCATCAGTCATGGTTCAGACTTCAGTATACCCATCAGTCATTCATTTTATAGAATCATTAAGATTTTGTAGCGATACCAAATTCCACTTAATTCCGAAGAGTTGATTGAGTAAATTAAAAATTCGGATAAAATGATTGTGAGACGCATCCGATTTTACTCAAATTGAATATTAGTATGAAACTTACGTAAAATCGCCTTAATTCCAAAATTCAGTAGAACTCCATTAAAGACTTGGCTTTTTTACTGATTTCCATGAAATCTGGAGTAGTTGTCCTATCGAAACTATCCGATCTCGCTTAAATCGTACAACGTGGTGACAATATCCGGTAAATGTGCCCATACTGAATTTCAGGAAAATATGATGAAATACCTGTTTTGCTCCTGAAAAATCTGAAATAAACAATCTATGGGAGGTATCCAGAGTTTTAGACTGATTTGCCTCAAATTTAATAATGTCATGGAAATGACTCTAAATTGCTTCCATACCAATTTTCAGTAGATTGGGATGAAACAACTCGTCTTGATAGCAATTTCCGTGAAAACTGGAGTAAATGACCTTTGGCAGGTATTCGACGTAATAGGCCGATTTTTCTAAAATTGTGAAATGTTATGCCTAGGATCTAAAAATGTGCCCATACCAAATCACCGTACAACGTGATGAATTTCCTGGATTTATAACCTGATTTTGCTTAAATTATACAAAAATGCCTCCCTACCGAGTTCCAGAAGCATGCGATGAAACACCTTGCTTATTTACTGATTTCCATGAATTCAGGGCTAATGTTCTATGGGAGGTACTCGCAATTGTTGACGGATTTTCATCAAATATTACAATGTCATTGCTTACAGATGCTTCCATACCAAATATCATAAACGTTCCATTGGCAGTACCCGAAGTTATTGACTGATTTTGCCCTTTTATAAACCTGACTTTACTTTTTAATGAAATATACCTTAAACCGATTTTTCATTGTTCTATCGGAAAAACTTATCAAACTATCGTGTTTACAGACAAACGGANCATTGCTCTATCGGAAAAACTTATCAAACTATCGTGTTTACAGACAAACGGAAATTGCTTAATACAATCTTTAAACCCATCAGTAAATAGGCTAGGGGTGTCATGAATTTGTGGAAAGTATGTTATGCATAAAAAAAATCGTTTCCGACAATATGTTTTTGGAGATGTAGTTATACAATAAAAAAAAAATCGATGGAGCGATGAGGTCTGTCTATGACCTCGATAACATGATTTGGTTTTTTTAAATAGATTCATGCAATCTGGTTTGTCAACATTTTTGTAAAAATGAAGATCAAGTCCGGGATTTGGGCAATCGGTCCAAAACTTCGTGCATCTCCCATATCAACTTTATTGCCGATTTCACGAAAATAATTATGAAACCCAAGTGTTTCATCTCATTGTACTGTTATTTGGAAATATTTTAGAGCGATTGGCAAAACTTTGTACAATGTAGCCATAACATTGTACAATTTCACAGAAATATGCATAAGACATGTGACATTACCTTAATCTGAAAATTCCTATCGGATTTTTAAGTTAATTTTCAAAACATAGCCCAATCAGAATCCTTCCATAGAATATTTACACCCGATTTCACAGAAGTTAATTTAAATGCAAAATCAGTCTGTAATGTTGTATACTGCGCATAAAGGTTTTATCCTCGAATTTACTTATAATGTACCAATACCAGTTGTTATATCGAATTGAATTGAATGTCTGATGGGTATTATGTAGTCGGTTTTGACCGCCTATTGTTTATTTTAGATTATATGCATATGTCTTCAAGAAATATATACTTGGAAAGTTTTATTTCCATGTCTTATACACTTTGCAAAACCTTTAACTCTCCCAGTCAATTGACTGCTGGGTATAAAAATATTTACCGAAAAATGAGTGAGTGATAATAAAAACCAAATTGGTTCCCGTACACCCANTTAGATTATATGCATATGTCTTCAAGAAATATATACTTGGAAAGTTTTATTTCCATGTCTTATACACTTTGCAAAACCTTTAACTCTCCCAGTCAATTGACTGCTGGGTATAAAAATATTTACCGAAAAATGAGTGAGTGATAATAAAAACCAAATTGGTTCCCGTACACCCATGTGGTCCGAAATGAGATTTTGAGCAACTTACGCCAGACTTGGCAATTCAATGAAATTTTATAATTCAGTAAAAATGAATATATTTTCAATGCGTCTCCGGAAGATGGGCGTGCCAGATACTTACACACATTGATCTTATTTCTGTTCACTCTATAATGTTTTGCTAATAATTTTGTTTGAATCCNATGTGGTCCGAAATGAGATTTTGAGCAACTTACGCCAGACTTGGCAATTCAATGAAATTTTATAATTCAGTAAAAATGAATATATTTTCAATGCGTCTCCGGAAGATGGGGGTGCCAGATACTTACACACATTGATCTTATTTCTGTTCACTCAATAATGTTTTGCTAATAATTTTGTTTGAATCCCTCTTTAAGACAACACACACTTTACAGCAGGGTATATAACAGATTCTTACGGATTTTATTTCTTTTTTTAACCAACTTTTGCTTTTATTATATTTTTTGTTAGAGACCATCAGGTCAAATCAATTTTAATGAAATAGTTTAATTAGTATTTGCAATATTTAAACTTTTATAGATAAGAATCAGTTATATATATGTATATATAATACACCTACTGGTGAAGAGAGGTACCTTAGCTCTGATATTCATACAATCAAGCTCGATTTCG
The DNA here is from genome assembly GCA_001015075.1 of Cirrula hians. Lineage (NCBI taxonomy): Eukaryota > Metazoa > Arthropoda > Insecta > Diptera > Ephydridae > Cirrula > Cirrula hians. Next base: position 8,944 of record JXOS01027020.1, read on the forward strand.
ATGCCCACATTGATCTTATTTCTGTTCTCTCAATAATGTGTTGCTAATAATTTTGTTTGAAGCCCTCTTTTAGGACCACAGGTGTATTGGAGATACTTATAATTTTTATCCAATAACGATCACACACATTGATGATATTAATGATCACTTAATAAACCAATTACGTAGAATTTGATTAATGTTTCTTGCTAATGTTTTGACGTCTTAAAGAAGTGACCTCATATATTTCTACCAACTTTAACAGAAGTACTGTTTTATAAAAAGATTGCTGATATCAATCCTAATTTTTTACATACATTAAATTGCAATAGATAAAAGTCGTAGCCGTTTTTATATTCAAACAAACAAAACATTTACATTGGACTGAATTTTTGTGAAATTTGATTCAAATAAACTGTAGTTATGCTAGTGAAATGTTCACAAAATAGAATGTATATGTCATTGAATGTAATGAGCTATATTCGAATTAGTACCATTCACCGCTCTATTCCCAGCAACTGCTTAGTTGACATACTTGGTCCCGACCTAGCTGCATGAATTCTAATTCTAAATCAATTACTTTTTTGTTTTCCTTAGTAATCCATGTTTCTCGTTTTATGCCGATGCAAAAACTCCTATGCAACAACTGTGTACATTGTATTCCATATTACAGTTACAGAGAACACTTAAACCTTTTTTTCGAAATTAATAGTTCAACTGACAATGTAAGAACTTTAAAATATTTTTTGAATATTTTATTTTATTTTATTTGTTGGATTTGACCGTGTTACACATCAAGTCGAGTTTTCAGAATAACATGACTTGTTCCACGCAAATAGCTGCGAATTCAAAAAAACTTATTAAGTATTCATATAACATTATTTAAATGTTAAGGCTTGTGAGTTGATGGACATTTCTATGGCATAATGTGACTGCCATCACATTACCATAATTCATTTTTTATTCATATGAACGTAAATCTGAAATATCTTATAAATGTTGGCCGAGGTTAAGATTGTCCTTCAGTGCTTAAGAATTCAAGAATTCCTTGGTACGGTGTATAGTAAACAAAATTTGTTAAGCGTTCAATTACCTGCATAGCCGAATTTGCGTAATTTCACAGAGAGATGGAGAAACTAGCGAACTTTTTGCAGCCGCAATTACTTAAACATAAATATATTAAAAGCAATCTTCTTAGTTTATAATACAGATTGAGAAACAAGTGAACTTTTTCAGAGTGGGCAATGCAGCCACAATTCCTTAAACATAAATATGTTAAAAACAATCTCCCTAGTCCATGATATAGATGACTATACAAATTAGGCATTTTATAGGAATTATTGGTGTGTAAACAAAAGAAAATATTAGAGTACAAATAAATGAGTAATAATGCTACATAACTTGCCCCGGACTCGTTTCGTTTTGTGTTTATTTGTTTTGTAGTATTACTTGAATACGAATTGCTACAACATCAGCTGTTACATGTCATCTAAACGGAAAAGTAAAGCACTTGGCACAAGATGTCATTTCACTTGGCTTAACTTCATACAGTGCGAAAATTCACGGCTACATTGTGTTGACAACAAACATGGAATATAAATTGAAAAATGCTTTAAAGCGAAATAATCAATTTACTTCTTGACACAATTTCCATTTTTCATGAAAGCACATTTAACGAGAAGTATTAAAAATAAAGAAAAAAGTAAAAAAAAAAAACAAGAATGTAAAGAGTACATCAACATGCCCACAAGTAAATTGAATGAAATTGGCATTTAGGCAAATTATACAAGAAAGTTTTATTACCATTTTTTATTGAACACTGACTTTAACGCATAATGATCAAATACCGCCAATGAAAATTGTGTTAAGCTACTGCAATAATAAAATATATATATATAACCGCTTTTATATTCTTTTTCTATAGTTGTCTTAAATAGTAAAGCCACCTGTTATTTGAAAACATTTCTCATATATGATTTAGTACTATTACACTAGTATCAGGCAACAGCATACCAACCCCGAACGCTTTAGTAGAATTGTATCATCATTTGTCGTATTCAAAAGTTTATATCATTTATCACTCAACGAATTCTTATACAATTTGATTAATTCTGTTCGTTCTGAAAGAAATTAACCCGAAATTATACATTTGACATAAATATATGTTACGACGCATTGCTATTAAATAACAGACACCACTTCACATGTGCTTTCTCTGTCATTTAGAAATGTATATGAGAGAACAATATTTTTTTTTTATAGTAAACACAATCCATTTTTTTGGTTCTAGACATTAGGTGATTCTTAATCGTATTTCAAATGTCATCCAGTTTGAGTGGATACTATACCCAAATTCAATTGAAGTGTTCATTGAAAGACCATTTTAAATTATATATTTATGATACGATATGATACAAATTATTTGAAAAACTTTTAGATTGCACTTGAGCCGCTAGAACAGAACTGCTATAATTTAAATTGGTGGACTTAAGTCAAAAAAACAGCTAAACTTAAATTCATGTTGTATTTCAAGTTTATTGATTGAGATTTGTTTTTTATTCAAAGGACAATGATATGAATACCATGGGTGTGACACGTGCCCTCCATGAATGGAGTGATTAATGACAACTAATAATATAATAAAGAATGTGTTAAGGATATTTGAAACATTCAAGTGGCTTGATTGTTTGTTTTATGTTTAAGTCTATTACACTCCATTGAACTATAAGAAGAACCAAATCTACGTATTTCTAACATGCTGATTACAAAAAAAATTGAGAACAAATGTTAAGTGAACACACTTCAAAATAATTTTGAAGAATTAACACCGGTTTCTTTGGCTAATAGATGAATGAATGAACTTTCTTTTGTATTCATTAATTAAAAAGTAATGTTAAATCTTAATTATTAGCGTTTTTTACTAACGTTTGCACATTCGAATACAAATAATTGTTATTAAGTAACTCGAAAGTGCTGAAGTGATCTCATTATGAATTGGAAATAATTTAATTTTGTAATGAAAACCTGTTGAATGTTTGCAGATTTCTGAGCTACAAACTGTTAGAAAACAATTAAACTTGCCCTCCTCAAAATTCACACTTTGAAATTTGGAATTTCTTGCAAAGTAACATCGACATGCGAACACAGTCACCCTCCCACATTTTTCGTGTAGATTTCCTGTAAACCAATAACAACCCTAACTGGCAGCAATGACTTTTAATAATTGTACTTTGAAATTTGCAGCATTTAGGAATTGACTTAAAATGAACACATAATGAGCATTGTAACAAATTATTTAAAATTCAAAAATAAAGCAATTAACTACGAACGACAGTCCAAAGTTCCTCTGTCAACTGTCAGCATGTATAAAAACAGAATGAAAAAAGCCCAAATAAATTCCTTACACACCACGAAAAGGAGGTAAAAAAACCAAAAAAAAAAAAAAAAAAAAAAAAAAAA
>JXOS01027048.1:0-13138 GCA_001015075.1 Cirrula hians
GAAATATATAGTCAGAAATGATTATTTCTATAAATTATATACTTTAAACATACCCATACTACCGCCTGTCTATGACGGATGGGTACAAAAATAAGGCCAAAATAATGTACCTGTGAATAATTTTTGAGGTACAGTAACAAAATTCGGTTTGTGATCATATTTTCTATAAAGGCAGAGTTCGGACTGGCCAAATCGGTCAAAAAATTCGGATACATGAAATTAATGGCTTTCCCCCGATTTCACGGTAAGCAATAAAATAGCGACGCGTTTCATTGCATTATACTGAAATTTTGTCTAGACGCGTGTGTGAGTCTTTACCATAACATAACGTTTTATCAAAAGCTGTCAATAACTTCGGATACCTCCCATAGACCTTTAATTCCCAATTTCACGGAAATCACTTATTACCCAACCGTTTCATTGCATTATACTCAAATTCGGTATGGAAGCATGTATAACTCATTACCATGACATTATAAATTTTTATGAAAATTGGTAAACAATTTGGGTACGTCCCATGGAATGTCTACTCCCGAGTTTATGGACATAAGCATAAAAGCCAGATATTTCCTCGCTCTGTAATTAAATTTTGTCTACGCCAGAGCATTGTATAATTCGAAATCGATCTGACTTCGGGTACGTCACATATAACGTATTATCCGTTTTACGGAAATTTGTATAAAAGTCTGATATTTCATCAAATAATGCTGAAATGGGATATGCAAGCATTTTATGGTTATTTCTTTCATATTACTCAATTTGCGCAAAATCGATTCATTACTTCGGGTACCTCTCATACAACGTTTTCTTCCGAATTCTCAGAAGTTTGTTAGACGTAACATTGAAGTTAATCTCATATTTTTTCAAAAATATAAGTGAAATCAGTGTATAACTTAGGATACTACGCAAAGGCATTTTATATCCGATTCTACTTAAAGTAGTTAAGTTACTTGATGTTTATATTCTTGCAATATTTTGATGATTTTATAAATTGAATAACTAATGGGTATAATGCAGTCAGCTTTGACCGAGTAGTACATCGATCTTATTTTATTTGTAAGCTCTTTAAATTGATTACTACATAGTAGACGATTTGCTGTGGATTTAAGACGATAGATTTATAGTATATTGCTTTTTGTGCCACAGCAAAAAGAGAATACTTGGTTTCATCGGATAAACAGTTTGGATTTTGAATTTATTGCATTGTTTTATTTTTCTGTGTAGAACAGAATTATTGTTTATGTTAGAGTTAGAGTTTATAGATGTTAGCTCTGTGATTTGATTTTTCTAATAGCAAATAGAAAATTTGGATGGACCCGAGAGCCCAATAAAAATTGTATTTTTGTTTTTTTTTTTAAGTATAGCCATTTCTTTTTAGTGCTGAAATGGTTACAATTGAATTGATTGCAACGAAGAAAACGCTTTAGAAACGTCGTGGATATGATCGTTTCAATTGAGTTTTTTTATTAAAGATGACACCTAGAATTCTGAGCACCCGCTATTCATTTGCGATAATCGCTGTGTTTAGATTTCTGGATTGACAGTTTCCCTCCTGAATATTTGTAGCAATTGTCTTATTATTAATTGTATCGATATTTATTGATGGATTATTATTTTTATGTTTAATAATTAAATTAAGATCATCGGCATTGAATACAAAGCTTATTCCTTTATGGATTGATAGGATATAGTTGAGTTAATTATACGCCATAAGAAATCGAACAACGGAAAGCGGGGATCCCTGACGAATTACATTTTGGAAAGAACATAGTTTTGACAATTGGTTTCTTGATTTGTAAAATAATTTTTCAAAGTCAAGGGCAACGATTGTTGCATGACTTTTTGCTGTGTAGAGGATCGGTTGAACAACTGGCACTGCGAAAAATGAATTAACGGGGACTTAACAGATTCTTTGTTGGAATTAACCACCAGAGTCTTTTGGCAAGAAGCTTTGTAAGATATGAATTAAGTATTTGGTATTTCCTTGGGATATCTTTTTTTTTTTTTTGTTTAATAAGAATTCACTAGAAAAACTTGAATCTTCTGCAAGATTTGACAAGAATAATACAAGTGTATTGGCAAAATCAACGATGCTAGTAGAATATGGCTAATTTTTTTTTTTTATGAGCTTTCAAGAATCTATTTTATTTCCGATTTTGTATACGGTAAACCGGTAGTTTTTTCAAAAATATTTAAAATTATCCGAAAGCATGTAACCTCTTTTGTACTGGGATGGGGACCCCAGTTTCAATGACACTTCCTCCATAGGCTGTTATGGATTGGTTTCAAATTGATGGTTAAATCGGCTCATGGGTATAGCTTGAGAGTATTATGGGCTTGAGGAAGGCCTGTAATGCATATGCCTATTGGAGACCTATTCATTGAATTAAAAATTAAGGCTAAATACCGATGTTTACCTGTCCGTTAGTCCTTGTCAATTTTAAGCAGAATGGGGCCATAACTTCTAATATTTAAAGTCATGTAAATTACTGAGATTCCGTATGGAAGCATTTTTGGGTATTTGGAATAACTTTGCAAAATTACGGCAAAATCGGTTCTCATTTATAGGTACCCCTCATAGAACTTTTACTCCCAATTTCAGGGAAATTATTATTAAAGTCAGGTGCATCTCTGTAGGTTCCTGAGATTCGGTATGGAAGCATTATTGGGCCATTGCCATTACTTTTTTAAATTTTCAAAATTGGTCAATTACTTCAGGTACCACCATTGAACGTTTACTCCCGATTTCATGGAAATAAGCATGGAGGTCGAGTATTCCATCGCATTGTACTAAAATTTGGTATGGAAGCATATTTGGGCCATGGCCATAACATTTTACAATTTGGTATGGAACCATATTTGGGTCATGGCCATGACATTTTAGAATTTGCACAAGATGGATATATAACCTCGGGTAAATTCTATCCAATCTTCACTCCCGATTGAATAACTGATGGGTATTATAAAGTTGGTCGTGACCAACAATTACATCCATTTTGTTTTTATTTGTTTATGTTCTATGGTATAATGCATTAATGGTACGCTGCCATAACGCGTTCTGAAGGACTTCCTCGTATTATAGTTGTAATTGATAGGGATCGGTAGTTAGGAAATTTTGTGAATATGAGTTTCCTGTAGTGAAATTATCGTTGGTATTTGTTTGTTGATAAGGTACTGGAGTTAATTATAACCGCTAGGATTACTTTTATATTCCATTGGACTAATTGCATTCAAATGATTTATGGGAAGAAATACTATTGAGACTCAGGAGTAAATATATAATAAAATTTGATTATATTATAATATACTATTATATTATAATATACTGAAATTCACCTTATTACTTTGAATGTGTGAGTTCTTTATTTGAGTCATCATCGGTGTTATGTTCTTAGAATTGTTTTTAGTTGTGGTTTAAGGCGCGATTGTTTTTAATGGTAGTATTTGTGTTTTATTGTTCAAAAGCAAACAATTTGGTATCGATTTGTTCAATCGGTCGGTTTTATGCAGGTTTAGGCATCAGTACTGTAGTATTAGGATTTATGCCTACCATTTTTGAAATTTTTCCTTTATTTGTTCAGTGTAAATCGTTGTTTTGTGCAGGATTTTTGACATTATAGTATTTTATATTTGAATGGACCCTTTTATTGGTGTCGTTCTTTATTTATTTTTAGACTAGTTTTCTACTCAACTTTTTCAATGGTTTTAATAGCTTGTGTTTCCTTTTCGTTAATAAATATGGGACATAATTTAACAAATAATGTGCTCTACAGTTCCTGCATCAGTTTGGATGTGATAATTGGTCCTTCATTTTATATTTTGTATGTTGTGCATTACCACAGTTGCGGCAGAGTTTGTTATTTGCACAGTAAGTAGGTGGTTCTCCGTATTTGAACAAGTTGAAGCATCTTATAGGATTTGGGATGAAAAGTCTAAAGTCCACTTTTTTTAGAATCCACTGCAAAATGTGCACAACCAATAATTTTCTTCAATTGCCCAAAAAGGAATTCAATAGAAAAAAACTTATAAATTTGCAATATTGTAGAAAAAAATTATGGTTCTATAGTTATACAGACTAAAACTTCTGAAAAAAGGGAAAATATAAAAAAAAATATCGTGAATGGAGTTGGATGACGACATAGAAATTCGAAATCTTAATAACAGGTATAATTATTAATTATTCGAATGAGGAGTTAGTTTGAGTTTGAGAACAAATTCATTTTTCAATACCAATAAATTTTTGATTGTAGAAGGATATTAGGTTGTTAAGAATGTCGATCCCGATTGACATAGGTTGTTGTTTTAAATAAAAAGAATACGGAACTAAAGCGGTTTTTTGTAAAAATAAAGATACTTGTGTAAAGTGTCATGAACAGCGTATTGATTGTACGAAAGTACCAATAAATAATTGCATAAACCAACTAGAAAATACCCACAAATTATTCATTTTATAGAAACATCCACATTTTACGGCAACACCAAATTCTAGCAACTTCCGATCAGTTGACTCATTAAAGTAGAATTTCGGGTAAAATGCCATTTACATGCATCCGATCTGACTTAAATTGAAGAAAGTTATAAAAATAACGTTATAAAGCCTAATTTTTAAATTTCAGTAGTTTGTCATGAAACAACACGCTTTTATGATGATTTCCTGTAGATCGGTTGCACATGTTCTTTGGGAGGTACCCAAAGTTTCGTCTTGATCTTGCTCAAATTATTCCCTATTATGGCAATGACCATAAAATGCTACAATACTAAATTTCAGTAAAATGTGTTGTAACATTTGGCTTTTATAAGTATTTCCGTGAAATTCGAACAACTGATATTATGGGTTGTACTCGAAATTATAAACCGATTGTGTTAACTGTATTGCGATGTTATGGCAATTACCCACACATAATTCCATACCCAATTTCAGAAGAATGGAATGGAACGACTGTTTTCATGCTAATTTCCCTGAAGTCGGGTGTTAACGTTTGATGGGAGCTACCTGAAATCATTCACCGATTTTTCAAAAATTCTACAATATCCTGGCAAAGACCAAATCTTGTTTCATTACCAAATAAACGGAAATAAACTATCTACGATAGCTGCCCAGCATTTTAGAGCAAAATATGTTCACAAACCGAATTTCATTACTGTTGCTCAAAATTAACTCAAATCATCTAGTAACGGACAGACGGACTTCAGTATTTAACCTTATTTTACTTATAGTCGGATATGTTTTCTATGACTTACATGCTTTGCACAACCCATAATTCGCTCAGTTTTTGATATAAAAAATTGATTTAAAAGTAAATGAAGCAATTAGTAAAATTGACAACTAGTAAGATTAATAATGAATTTATCATTTTTAAATGAAGCAACCTAATTATAACAATTCAAACACCATCATTTTATATTATTTGAGAGCTTTGAGCGTTTTTATATACATATTCGAACATTCTGCCTACAATTGCATGAATTGCCTCATATGATCATTGCCCACACATTGAACAAACTTTGTTTGTTTTTAAAGAAATTTTAAAAAATTATTACGCTTTTTTTCTTTTTGCGCATAAACTTAAACTAGATATGAGACAAGTGTTCAGCTCTAATGATTTCAGTAGTTTTTCTCCAGTCGTCGGTGTCGGTTCATTGTAACATGAAATCGGTCCGAAAGCGGATGTTGCAAGTACATAGTAATACGGAATAAATAATTATTGCATATTTATTTCATCTAAGCAGTGTGTTCTACAACTATCTGTACAAACAAATGCAAAGCAAATTAAATCACATAAATTTTAAATGATCTGTACAAACAAATGCAAAGCAAATTAAATCACATAAATTTTAAATGATCTGTACAAACAAATGCAAAGCAAATTAAATCACATAAATTTTAAATGATCTGTACAAACAAATGCAAAGCAAATTAAATCACATAAATTTGAAATTTTAACATAATTACAAGCAAAAACGGAATTATTTCAAGTGCACGAATCGACAAGTACAGTATATGTGAGTAACATTAAATTTCCATAATTGTTACAATGTCGGCGATGCCCTATTAACGAATTTAATTCAATTAAATGGCTTATCGATTATAATGCCATAATTAAATTATGAACTACTATATGAGTTAACAAAGATAGACGTAATACCGTAAACTGTAAACCGACAACATAATACATAATTTTAAATTTAATAGAAACGCCATAACTTTGCAGCAAAATACGAGTTTGTTCCGATAATTTGAGTCAATAAAATAAAATCTCAGGTAAAACGCATGTGAGATGCATTACATTTCACTCAAATTGAATAATGTTACAGAAATATCCTAAAAAGGTCTAAATTCTAAATTTTAGTAGCATGAGATGAAACACTTGGCTATCATGGAAAGTAAACCTTCTACGGGAGCTCCCTGAAAGTTTGGATTGATCTTTCTCAATAACCAAATAGCCAAAATATTGCTCCATATCAAATTTCAGTACAATGCGATGAAAAATTTGGCTTTTATATTAATTTTCGTGAAATCGGGAGTAATCGTTGTTTGGGAGGTAATAGAAGTTATTGACTCATTTTCATCAAATTTTATTAAGTCATGTCAAACCTGCTTCAGTAGGATGCAATGAACAATCTAGCTGTTTTAATTTGATTCCTCCAATCGTTCGAAGTAATCGTTCTATCGGAACTATCTGAAATTATTGACCGATTTGGCCTGTTCTCGAACTTGATCAAGCTTTTTATAAAAAAATTATACTCAATAACTGAATTTCATTGCTCCTATGAAAAACTATGGCAACCCCTGAATACCTCGCGATCACAGTCATCTTTGAGTCATAATTAGCTTATAGCAATGTCAAACCAATTACGAAATTTCATTTACTTTTGATGATATTATGGGTACAAGTAAACACTTGTCAATTATTTGAATTTATATACACAAATATGGGTACCTCCGAATTTTATCGATCTCGCTCATATTAAGTACTTGCATTGGATAAACTGGTGTCGCCTTGAATACCAAATTGTATTAATATATTTTGATGGTTGGAATTTATTTGGATTTAAACCCCATGTATGGTCGATATAACTGTACTGGAGGTGCTCCCGAAATATATGTAATTTTGCTTATTTTTGACGCAGTGGTAGGTTATGCAAATATCATCTTAATTACAACTTTCAGGGCTTGTGCAGTTCTGGTTTATTTGACATTAAACATTTATTTTAGACCATATTAGTGAAGGGGAGTTAACCAAACTATTGGTCGGATCGGAACTAACTTCGAACCTTGAGTACCATGTTTGGTAAAGTGTGCGTTAAACTAGGCGATTTCTATAAACTTAGTTGCTGTGCTGGGCCTGAGCATATTGGTAGATCTTCGATTAATCATTCTGGGTGTTGCAAGCGTCTAATAGATTGGTAAGATATATAAGAACTTATAAATCTCCACTGAAGAAAAAGTTTCATATAGAGTGCGTTTGCGAAAAATGTAACCAAGACAGCAATCAATTTGAATTTTAAACTAAGTTTACAAAGTGAACCTCTATGCTGTTATTATTTTGTGTAAATAAAACATAATATTTTAATAGGAAAGTAAAAAAAATCCACGCCAACATAGCCATTTGTCATTGGAAGCAAACCATTTAGTCACCAAATTTTTGACTTCTTTGAAATGTTGCTCAGCCAATTCACTGTAAGCTTAGCCAGTTTTGCTTTATATTCAGGTGTATTGTCATGGACCAAAATTACTTCTTATGGAATTTACAATACTCGTTTCGTTCGCAATTAACAAGTCGTTGCAAAATTTATTGTCTTTGAAACAAAATGTCACAAGTTTTTTATCGGCTTATCTGTCTTTCATAAAATTCATGTGACTCCTACTTCTATTACTCTTGGATTAGTAGCTTAGCTTTTATAACGTCAGAACCGTTGAATCCCACTTTTGCATAGTGCTTCAGCAGCACTTTTCTTGAAAGGAGAACAATAAAATTAATGATTTTTGCTAATCATAATTTTCTGGTATATAATTCGATTTCTTAAGACGATAACTAAACTTGAAGTTGCTTGTTTAATGACTTGATACTTAATATACTTAAAATGTTTGTCAGACCAACGAAATAAAAAATAAATAAAGGTTTGTTCACGATTAATGTTTCCTATCGAAACATTTGTATATTGACACTCACATCATATACCTTGCAGTTCATTCAATAATAAAGGAAAAATTTCCAAAGCATGTGAAAGATCTCAATAATATTTTCGAGTACACTGCTATTCCGATTATAACATTTTATAGACCAAGATCGCTGTAAAAATGTAAAAATACCAAATTTCGGTAACTTCCGATGAAACAACTGATGTTTACTTAATTTTAGTTAAAACGGGAATAAAACGCCTATGATAGTTATCCAAAATTATAGATTGATTTCACTCATATCGTAGAATAACATGACAAAACCGTAAACTTTTAGGGTTGACATATTTCAATACAATGTTTTACAATGTACCCGAAAAATGCTTCCATACCAAATTTAAGTACTATTCGATGATAATTTCCGTGAAATCGAGAGTTAAAATGATATGTTATATGCATTACATACTTTACAAAGTTGTGGGTACAAAAACCTAAATGGAAAATGTATGATAAAATCGGAATTCCTCGAATATCAAGGTAACATTTTTGGAAATAGCCGAAACCATAAAGCAAATAGTTGATTTAAAGTTCTTATATGCACGTTTTAAATAATATCAAGCAAATTAAGTTTTAATCAATCAAACTCAAACAATTTAAGATTTTATTTTAATGGATTGATAGCGAAGGTTATAGAAAATCATTGCCCGAGCAATTTTATTTGTATGAGTATGAATCTTTAAATATTGAGAACAAATACCATTAACTATAAACATTGTCAATGTGTATTAGTTTTTGTTTTTCATTTGTAATGCTCAGAACGAGTGATCGGAGACGGCCTTGTTCATCCGTTTAAAAACTTGAAAGGAGGATTTTAACTTTAACGAAATTTTGCTCATAAATTCTTTGGAAAACTTTTAAATCAAAGTTTAAATTTCACTAAGACCCGATCAATATTTCGGTACAACCAGTGGCCTTAAGCCTACTGCAGCCATATTTTTATTTAATTAGATAATTCGGTGGGTAGTGACATAATCCAAATGTGTTCGGAAAATGGCTGTGTGTGCGAAAGCATCAGTGGCACATTCAGTACACCTATGATAACCAAATATACGGTCTTAACAAAAATTCACAATCAATTCAATTCAACAAAATATCGTAGTTGAGTGAACCGATATATGATTAATACAAGTGCCGAAAATGGGCAGGATTTGATAAAAATTAGAGGTACCTCCAATAGGAGAGTTATAAACAAATTAAAGGTTTTAAGCAATAACAAAACAAAAATCTAATTCATTCGTTGGAAAAAATCGGTACGCTAATGTTGTCTGTAAAGGGGGTTGTAAGCAAATTTAGCCAGCAATTTGATGAATGAGTGACCGTAAATATGATCAATGTGTGTAATAATAATGGGCTTGATTTAATGAAAAATTTTGGTTCCATTGGTTACACTTTTAGGCACAAGTATTTTTGATTAATTTAAAAAAAATATATATATTGGATTTCAAGGTAAACCGTTTCATTTTGTCACTGCTCGTATATGTTCTAATTAAAGTTAAAAATATATGTGTTTCAGTCGCATTATTCGACGCAATACGACTTGAACATAAATCGAATGACACAAGAACGTAACACGATTACTCTCGACGTAACATAAGAAACAGCCGAGATTAAACAACTAAATTCATCATTTTTAGATAATTGTAAAATTATTTCAATTTTAAAGGAACAGACGACTTATTAACAAAACGTACGGGATATGCTTCTCCTTACCTAATACATGTTATTTGACTTTTTGTACATTGAAGTTCAATGAAAACCCTCAAACATACTCCAAACCCTTTCCCAATGCCAAATTTTGCCAATTGTATTCTTGAACATTGGCTCCTTTTTGGAGAAATACACTGATTTCATTCATTTCTTCATTTCTGAATTAATTTTTTAAAATAATAAATAAAAATAAAAATGAAATTCGAAATTAAACCAACAGCAACGCCTGTCTAGTTTTGAAAAATTTTTTGCATTGTTCGCTGAATAGCATCAGCTGTTTCTTACGTTATGTTGATGTAATGTTCAAATCATGTTAAGTCAAGAGCAACTACACTCTAACTGGTTCTGCAGCTGAATTATTTTCTTCGTTATACAGAACATCGTTCCCAAAAAAAGATATTCCACTATATAGTTTTTAAATGACGAATGTAACATTAACGTAAAATGTATAGCACAATTGCAGTGCAATGTTTGCCATAATAGGATTTTACTTCTGAACTCGCCTTATTTTTTGTGCCGAACTTTATTAACAATAAATTTAATTAATTTATAAAAATATTACTTATTTAAATGTGTATAGCCATTACGTACTGCATTGATGTAAGAAGTAGAATTTTATACTTGCAACAATATCGATTAAACCGAGGCAAAAGGAAAGAAGTTACGCCTAATTGAATAAATGGAATTTGTCCAATAAGTAATAAAAATATGTCAAATGCAAAAGCAAATTCTACAACGGCTAATTACCAAATAAATGATATGAATCCAATTAAAGCACGGAATGGATATGCATTTTCGAGCGAGTTGCAAAAATACCATATTCACCGATGTAACCGAACGCAACGAAACGGCATAGGGTATGAACGGTCCATATTATTATTAATTTTATTGAAGGCATCCTGTGCAATGTGTGAATCTGGCGGACTATCAATAAAAGTACACGAATTAGAAGCTGAAGTTAGCTCGCATGTAGTATTCAACTGCCCAATTGATTTCCCATACGACTATGAGATACCATATGTGCTCCACTGGACTAAGGATGTAAGTAATCTATTAATTTATTTGTTTAAATAATTTTATAGAACATTCAATTTGTTAATTTCAAGACATTTGCCGCTATTTCTATTTATAATTTACTTAAATTTAAATTTAAATTCATCTGAGATTTTCCAGGGTGTAAGCTTGAATCTTGTATACAAAGGCATACACAACAATTGATTTTATTGAACATTATTCCATTAAGTTATTCTGAATGCTGTTAGTAGCCTATAGTCCATAATATATGCGGACTAACTAGACGGATCCCTAGCCCTAATACCTCAAAAAGGATTGCAATTAATATTCAATTATTGTTCAAATACAATTGCTTGGGATTAATTTGTTTTTATTTACTAATAATTGTACCAGAGTGATAAAAAATTATATCATAATAGGAGGTTTAAATCTCCCCACCACCGCTGGGAATTAAGGCACAGCATGCTCTACTTTTTCTTCAAAATGCTGGATTTAAATTTTACTTGTTACCAATATATCCTTCTCATATTTTTAATCCTTTGCAGCACTTGAGCAAGTACTGATAATATAAAGCTCATGCTTTAAAATTTCTTCACTACAAAATTTAAATCCTGCAATGTGTTTAACGTTTGTTTTCAGACATACATATGAAAAGACAATATATTTGATAATAATCCATATGGAGAGCATAGCAAGTTTGGCCATTCGACCATTTTACATACTCAACATTAACTTATCTGTGTTCATTAAATCTTGCAAACCTTTCTTGAAACAGGACCTGAAATAAACAAGACTCTTTAAGATTCTCAATATGCTATGCCAAAGCTGTTAATCAATATAAATATTCAAATAATACATGATATCTTTCCGAACTATATTCGTTTATTTTATGGATTATATGGTCCTAAAGTTCAAAAACTTTGTATGCAGATCTTTGTGTCTATTATTTATTAATTTATATATTTATATTTATTATCTATTTATATTTCTTATTGTGCCATTTTCATTACACCATCTGTATTATTATGACCTTCAGGTTCCGATTTTCAGAACTCAGAATTTTGCTTCTTTCGTTTTTGTAAACTGATATATACTGAAAACTTTTAACCTAGTCCTCGCACTATTTGTGGTCATACAAACAATATCAACTGAGAAGTAAAAATAATTTTTAGTTGAGTCGACCATTCGAAAGCAAAGCATGCGCTAAAAAATGGCGAAAAACAGCTTAAAATAAGTTTATGAATGCTTAGATACCTATTCAATTTATTTCTGGAATATCTGTTGATATGATGACATTCAATTATTGTATCTATTGAATAACAAATATGCCAATCTATATAAAGAATTAAGCGGTGTGAAATTAATAAACTACACGATTATTGAATTTCTTTTTATTAAATAATTTTAGCATACCTTTAACCCATCAATAGCATTTCCTGTTATAAAATAACGTAATTCTCTTGAGTGGTCTTCTGCCTGACCTCGGACAAACTCTAAGCATGAGTATAAGAAAAGTGGTCCCGGGACCACAACCATACCCGGTTTTGGGTTCCCGGGATTCAATGCAGTAGTTCCCTCCAACGCGATCGATAAGTATTCTGAATTTCATACACAGTCCGCTTTGCTATTCTCAGATAGTTTAACGGATAATGCTCACACTCTAACGCGATAACTAAGAACGCAATATACAGATGGCAATGAAACTATTACTTTTCCATTCTGGACTCGACGATTGCAGATTTTGTTATCAAGAATTTGTTTTGCTATAAGAAGGCTTGAAATAAATAGCTGGAATTTGAATTGTCATTTATGCCTCATAGCAATTGAAAAAACTTAATATCGCGCTGAATATTTGTAATTGACTCGAAATGCGTTGAATTACATTTTATTCATATACATACCGTGTCTGTCCATTTAAAAAAGCAACATTAACAAACCACAATTATATATTTTCACAGCTAGAAAAATAATATTTAAAGGCAACCACAAAGTACATCATGTCCAAACAAATTATTAATGGAAATAAAAATTAACTAAAACACACAAACAAAATGTATCGCAAATTTAATTGGCATATGATCTGCATAACTGGCAGGCACATGTTCGCAATTGACTCTGATATTGTATCAACATTGACATTAAATATAATTTTAATTGATTTGTCGTTTTGTATTTGAATTTGGATTTAGATTAATAGNTGGTTTGTTTTGTATTTGAATTTGGATTTAGATTAAT
>JXOS01027102.1:0-19164 GCA_001015075.1 Cirrula hians
TATTTCTATGCCATACATACTTTGCAAAAACCCATAATACCTGATGTGTATAAAAATAAATAAATAAAAAAAAAGGAAACAAATTTATAAATGTCGTTATGTTAAAATTATATTGAAATTAAATAAAGGATGTAACGGAGGTAAAAGGTAGATATATTTGATATTTCTACAATGCTCTTAAATTTGAAGGAAATGGATAGCATGAGATATTTACCTTAGACGTTTTACACCCAATTTCACTGAAATCAGAATAAAAGCCAGTTATTGAAATTAAGTATAACATTTGAAGCATACTACATTTAATTATACATATTACATATGGGCATTATTGTTGTCGGTTGTAATCCACTTTGAAATCTTTTCGTTCGTTTTGAATATATACTCGAGTGACCTAGCGAGTGAAATTAGACCTGGCCATGTGAGTCCATCCGTAATCACAAGCTAGAAGACAGAAATTAAAATTATCCAAATATTCTCTGAAATAATGTTCGATTGAAGTTTGAATTTGGTTACGGTCCAACCAATATTTCGGGTATTTTCAGTAGACCTATTTATTCAAAGTGTATTCTAAAAGATTGAATGAAAATCAAAAGAATCTCTAGTACACCTATACGGTCCGAAAAGAGGCTCTAAAGCAGAATTACTTGGAGTTAAATATGGTCAATGTGTGTATTAAAAAAGAGCAACATTTGATTAAAATCAACGGTTCCAGTATACTTCTAGTCCATCTGTTCGCTCATCCGTCCGTCCGCCCGTAAGCAAAAACTATAAAGGAGGAATTGAGTTAGACTTACGAAGTTCGGTACAAACATTTTAAGGAAACATGTTAGATAGAAGTTGGAATTTGGTGGTGATCCAACCAATATTTTCGGTACCTCCAGCTCTTTACTCAAAATTGGGGTGTTAACTCTACTAGATACATAAGAGTTGGTATTTTGCATGGCAATTTCTTTATTAGACGAATGTTCATTATATCTTGAAGTGCTTTAAAAAAGGACATGATTGTATAAAAATCAGAGAAACGTCCAGTACACCTATATGGTCTCTATAGAGGCTTTAATGCAGTTTTACCCAAAGTCAGCATTTACATTTTATAAAATTTCAGAATTGAGTGAGTGAGGAATATTAGATGGAATTCAATGATACCCTCAGTACACCACAGTTAACCACAGTTATCTGTTAAATTTTATGAAATTTCTGAACTGAGTGAACACAAATATAGTTATATAAGGAAGATTGGTGTAATTCAGAGATATCTTCAATGCACCGGAAAGACTGCTCTGAAAAAATTTAAACAGAATAATAAATATTTTGGGAGCGGCGTGTATCTCACTTTCAGCCTCAGTTGACTGTAACTTACTTACTTGTTTTTTTTTTTTACATTTTATGAATATATCTTCAAGAAATATAATGGGAAACGATTATTGCAATACATTACATTGCGCAAACCAATAACACCCCCAGTATATCAGACTAATGGGTATAATGAAATGATAACACCCAAAATGGTTTCACAGAAATTAAACCAGAATTTGGTTGCAATAAACTGTGGTGCTTTGTATTTTGTATATGGACTTTTACAGGGGTTAGTCCTGGCTTCAAGAAGACATGTCTATTTTCTAACTATTTGTTACTGCATAATTTCGACAGGCAAATCAAAAAATAATTGTAACAAATGTATGATTGCCTTGTAGTAAAAAATAAATTCTAATCGATGGCATCAGAACTTTGACTGTGGTTTGCCTTATCGTCGCGGCATTAAACTGCTGTAATCTGAATATAATGATCGCAATATAAATAGATGCACATAAGGCATTACTTGGTATCATGCATTCACTTATATGATTTCGTTCATTGATCGTGTTCGCTTTGTTTATTTGCATGTTTTTCATATGAAATCGTAACAAGATTGTCAATAAAACAAGCGCCAACAAATAATTGACAATATAAACTTGAAAACAAATGTGCTCGAACATAAAACTTGCACGTGATACATGTGGAATCGTACAACAATAAATTGTGCACAGAAACTACAATAAAAAACCATAGCACACACTTTTATTAATTGAGCTTAAAAGCAAAGCGAGCTAGACACATTCAACTAAATCCGACTACTGAATACTCTCTTATGAGCTTAATTTTTAATAGCACAACTTCCGTCTCTCAGTAAAAATACTCGAAAAACTACCAACAATACTCCAAACTCTTGGTATATTGTAACACATTTAAAAATTAACGTTCCGAGTTTGTATGACGAAATCCAAAATGAGAAAAGAGCATTTGGCGAAAGTCGTTTGTTATTTTTGATTAAACTTTGGACAACCTCACTCATTTAAAATATACGAACCATACTAAGAACGAACTTCAAAGTACTGCTACCAAACACATTGTAGTCTTGTTTGAGTTCAGCTTCCCTTGCTCTTCAAAAATACACTCTTGATTTCGCAATTTTGTGATAAGTCTGGAGATTGCACTGATCTTTTCTAAATGATCGAAAAAGGATGACTATGAATGCCTCACCATTTTATTTTACGTCGATATTATTAAGGACAGTTATGTAGGAAATACAGCTGAATTGATTAATAAAATACGTACTTGAAATGAAGTTATTATAATGACAGTACACCAAAAATGTGCTGGATCGAAGCCAAATGCAATAATGAAACGCCAATTGAGCTCTGCAACGTACGTCTAAGTTTCGATAACACATGAATCCAAAGGGAGGCGTTCAACATACTGCCGATGAAGATAATTTTTTTTTTTTCAAATCTGTACATTGCATGTACGACTTCATCATAAGCCGTGTCATATCCAGTTTAAATAAGTGTCAGTCCAGTTTAAAAAAGTGATGCGGTTGAGCTTAATTACAGATTAATCTGATCTCTAGAGAAATCTTTCTAAGTAATTATTTCGATGTAACCTTTTTTGAATGCCTTTAAATAAAGCGATTTCCACATATATCCGAGAAGAAGTTATAATTGTTTAAATGAAACTGTAATATTCTGTATACAATACCATAACATCCTCATAAAATAACTGATGGGTATATAAAAAGCAAGCACACGCGTTCAATTTTTATGTTGTTTCACGTAAATTGTGTCTGTGACCTTAAAATCGCCAAAGCACCTTATTTTTATTTGATAATTATTAAGTAATATAGTGGTCCACATAATAGCGTACAAGCGTATCACTTCAAACTGGGGCAATTTTATGTGAATTCACGAATTTCAAATCCACCCGTGAAAACCGAGGAAAAAGCCACATGTCTGTGCGTTTATGCCAGAATGATCCAAAAAATTCGTTCTGTATTGAACTTACCACAGCTATACCCATAAAAATAAAATTAATGTCGTTCGATAAAAAAAATGTTATCCCACTGGGAAAAGGAAGTATTACTACTGAATACGTTATGAGGCGTTTAATACCCAGAGTGTTTTGAAGAACTTGAATGAAATTAATATCAAATCGAAATTATTATTCCTACAGCCTAATAGAGAAAGCTGGTAAGAGCTTTGCGAATATATTAAGTTACGAAGACAATGTCATCCATCAAAGGTCTTGTAGTTCTTCATAATTTTATTAAATGTATGTGTTCCATGCAATTAATTAATTTTTACGATTTGGACCCAGGTCCTGATTGCTCCAAATATATTGCAGCCAAACTTTTCTCAGATTAATTTAAAGAAATAAAATTTTCCAAACCTTCTTAAAAAAAATTCATTTAATAATCGGTGAAATCGACTACATAATACCCATCAGTCATTCAATTTATAAAAGCATCAAAATATTCCTAGAAAACCAAATTTCAGTAACTCACGATGAAAACGCTGGTATATACTCATAAAATCAGACATAAAACGATTTGAGAGTTTTTCAAAATTATAGACTAATTGTATGATATGATAATATGACAATTACGTAAAAATGTCTAAGTAAGAAATTTCAAAAGCAGGCGATGAAGTACCTCACATTTCAACCAACTTTCGTGAAATCCGAGGTATGTAAGTATTCGAATTTACGAACCGATTTTGATCAAATTGAACAATACTATGGCTATGACCTAAATTTTATGCTATTTTTCGTGGAATTTAACATTTGAAGGTACGTATGCGAAGTTATGAACCCGTTTTACTCAAATTGAACACTCTTATGGTAATGACTCAAAAGTGCTTCCTTATCAAATTTCAGTATGATGCGATGAAACATTTAATTTTTATAGTTATTTCTGTGACCTCGATAGTAATGCAACATAGAGTCGGCAATGATTTCTATACATTTGTACAAATCCATTATACCCTAAGTATGATGGGTACAATAATAATTTTTCCTGTTTTGGGTCCTGAGATTGGAGTACCCAAAATATTGAGCAAGTTGTAAAACGTGATATCAAATGTTCACTAAAAAAGATATAGCAATAAATAAATATATATTTTAAAGTTTGATGTTGTGAACCATTTCCACTAACTTTAAACAGTTCCTAGAATTGTAAAAATGAATCATATGAAAACAATTTGAAATTTAAATAAAGAAAGAGCACAAATACAGCTCTTTAGTAGTTTCGAAAGGTTTGGTCTATGGCCGGTTATCGGAATTATGGACAAGTAATTGATGGGTAAGCAAAAGTTCAAATAAAAAGTACAATCACAGCAGTAGTTTTAAAGTAGAGTTTAACCGGTAAAGGTAAAGACCGGTGGGGCTCAACATATATCATTTTGAAATCCTCCATAATTTATAAAAGAACAATTTCATTCAAAATGTTCGATCGGACGCCTAACAAAATACATACCGATATGATCACCATCACCACCGAATTCGATAAAGCGATGTCCGTCCGTCCGTCTGTCCGTCTATCTGTCATCAAATCCTAGAGAGATCGCGTTCAGCTAGCCAAACTCGGCCCACATTATGTATGGAAAAATGTTAGATCTAAGTTCAAGCTCGGACTAGATCCGTTCAATATTTTGGGTACCTCCAGTACATCTATTTACTCAAAATTGGGGCCTTAACTCTACTGGAGCAGTAAGAGTTGGTATTCTGCAATGAAATATAATTTTAATATTCATAACATCTAAGTGTGTTCCAAATATGGTCGTGATTACATGCAGAATTATCCACAGTTATAATTTAAACTTTACAGAATTGCAGTATTGCATGTACATATATATATTCAAAAAGTGTATCAAAACTGAACAAAATTGGATGACATTCCAAGGTACCTCTAGTACACCTATGTGGTCCCAGAAGATAAGCCTTCTTTTAATTAAATTAAGTTAGAAAAATTAATCAAATTCATAGAAATTTTAGTATTGCTTTATCATAATTATGATCGAAATGATTACCAAAAATTAGCAAGATTCGACGAATATCAGGGGTACTTCCAATAAACCTATGTGGTCCGAAAGGAGGGTAAAATGTAAATTTGTCCAGAAAAATTCATCAAGTTCATCGTAATTATATTATTGAATGAAATCATGATCCATCTGTGTACGAAAAACGCACATGACGGAATGAAACTCAAAGATACCTCAAATACAGCCATGTGGTCCGAAAAGATGGCTCTGAGTAAACTTGAATAGAATTAATCTAAGTATTTTTGAAGCAATGTGTATCTTACTGTCGGCCTCAGCCGACTGTAACATTTTTACTTGTATAAACACTAATTTTTATTTTCTTTTTAGGATTTTAGCTTGAAATGTTATTACTCAAGTGACTTCTTTATTAAGTTCTATAGAGAACGTGGCTTTTTTGCTGAATTCCGTTAAATTGGAAAAAACCGGCTTTTGGCACCTGATACTATAAAATGATTAGGCCCGTTCTCGAGCTCTATTAAGGTTTTTCCAAAATATTTTCAGAAACCAAATTTTATTACTCAAGTTATCGTGCTCACGCACAGACGGACAGAAAGACAGGCTGAAAGGGACACAGACGGGCAAACAAACATCCGTACTTAGCATTTCTTTTTGATTCTATCTATATGTCTCCAAAAAACATATTCTTGGAAATGATTATTTCTATGCATACATATTTTGCACGAATCCATAATATCTCCAGTAAATGACTAAAGAGACGAAAAAGATAGATGTAATAGCCGGTCAAAGCCGACTCCATTATATCCATCAGTCCATGTTTTATAGAATCATCAAAATATTGCTGCAACAAAATTTCCATTTTAAGGAGCTCCTGTAGAGTTATCAGAAGTAACTTAAATTTGGTATTGCCGCAATGTCTTGACATTTCCATATTTCATATTCTGGAATTTGGAATAAAGTTGGGTATCTTCCATTAAATTTTTAAATACGATTTCACTAAAATTGGAATAAAATTGGTATAAAAGCTTTTGGAGTAATCGAAAGACACTGAAATATGGTANAAAATTTCCATTTTAAGGAGCTCCTGTAGAGTTATCAGAAGTAACTTAAATTTGGTATTGCCGCAATGTCTTGACATTTCCATATTTCATATTCTGGAATTTGGAATAAAGTTGGGTATCTTCCATTAAATTTTTAAATACGATTTCACTAAAATTGGAATAAAATTGGTATAAAAGCTTTTGGAGTAATCGAAAGACACTGAAATATGGTATTGATGGGCGATTTTGATCCTTTAGTATTAAATAAAACCACGGTTTTCTCCTATTTTACTAAAATAGTTATTGCTGCATTGTTTACATATTTCCATGATTCCCTTGAAGCTCATTCAAATCATTGAACAGCATATCGGAGCATCCATACTCCTGATTTCATTGAAATAACTAGAAGCCAATAACATTTTGTAACGTTAAATTGTGGTATTGTATAACAAAAAAATAGTATTATTGGGTAATACATTGAAAATAACTCTAATTTTAATTTTAATAATAATATTCCGTTTCCCAAATTCCATAAGAGATAACAATATGCCAGCTGACAGAACAATAATCACTATTACAGTCTATGTGTATATCGCGGGTGTTTCCGAAGATCCTTGCAGTCGTATTTGCCATAATCTGGCATTTGCATAATATGAATCTGTATTGAAGCATTTCATACGTAATGGGTCTACATATTGTGGTGACTCACAATACCAAAATCGAATTCTGAATATTTGCACATTCATTCAAAACTCATCACGTCAAATGTTTTTCTTTTTATATTGTTAATACGATTTCAGAATGCATTTGGTATCTTTTTGGTTTCGGCTGTTTATATTTATAGTTTAATTAATATGTTGTTGTTGTAATCGAATCGAATCCAAATTATAAATAAATGAAATTGCGACTGCAAACTGTGAACACATTTAAAAATTAGTTTCATTAAAAGCGTATTAAATTATTTGAATATTGCTGAGTACAGTTTATAGAATGTTTATGAAAATTTTCAGCATTTTACAAAAACGTACAAATAAAACGAATGCAAGATCCACATCCAGAACATACTTATAGCCTTAGCAGGTGCAATATAGCGCAGGTGATTAGATTTTAAATTTTAAACAACTTTTTCAAATAATATAATATACATATACATAGCTATATGTATATATTTATACAGCAAATTAATTGCACAACTGGCAGTACTCACTATCACTTAGTTGGGCCTAATGCATATGAATTTAAAATATAGATTCCATGATCTGTGAGCGCAAAAAGATATAATAATACGCAGAATTTTCAAAATTCAATTTAACTAAAAGAAGTAAAAAAGGTGCAGTCGTTTAAGGCCGATAGTGAGATCCACATCGCTTCCAAAATGTGTAGTAGAATTGTTCTGTACAAATTTGCTTAAAACGCTCGAGTCACATATGTGCACTGCAGGTTCCTCTGAATTTCATCCAATCTTGCTCTTTTTGGGTACACTTATTAATTTTATATCTGTTCACCCAACTCTAATATTTTATGAAACTTAAATGATAACTGTGAGTAAATCTGCATTAAACCCTCTATAGGGACCATATAGGGGTATTGGATGAACCCTCATTTTTATTGAATCGCAATCATATTGGAACACACGAAGATGATAGGGATATCCCCCTAATTACGAAATCGCATTTCAAAATAGCGACTCTTGTGGCTCCAGTAGTGTTAAGGCACCAATTACGAATATAGAGGTGCCCAAAATATTGGATCTCAAGCGATTTCAAACTTCGATTTAACATTTTTCCGTAGAATGTGTGTGCCGAATTTTTTAGTCTACATGAATTCCTCCTCTATAATTTTTTCTTACGGTCGGACGGACGTGGCTAGATCAATTCCTATTGTCATACTGATAATATCGGTATACATTTTGATAGGTGTCCACCCATTGGTTCTGGGTGGAACAAAGATACCGTCAAAAAAACATTTAGCCAATTGCATTGACGACGTGTACAAAACCAAAAAATTATTCCATAAAAAACTATTTTGTATTGCAACTGGACTTGAAACCTCATCAATTTGTCTGGTTTTCACGACTGTTCTGAATGCAATAACTAGCAGAAACCATCCACAGTTTTGTAGAGTTACAAACATGATTCGCTTGGGTGAACACAATAAACATGGGGATTAGAGGAAAACTGCAGTATTAACAATATCAGATATGTTGCGTTGAGATTGGTGTCTGCTTTAGAAATTCAATTACCAGTACTCAAGGCACGTCCGGGTTCAAGGTGCCCGGCTCAAGTGTTTTATGGCATCTAAGATAAAACCTCTGGTCTTGGTTGTGCTTCACATACACCATCTTGCGATGTGAAGACAAGCGTTATGTCTGACAAGGAGCTGTAGATTCACAAATACAGGCAAACACAGTTGCTAGCGGCTGTGTGTACCTTGCCATTTTTCGAAGCAATTGGCCCAGCACATTTCACCACCAACAATACTTCTGTCCGAGTCATCTCTTTCGACGTATGTTTGCTTCCAACAACATTCATGGCGGGGACTATGCATTCCGGCTTCCATTTATTAGCCGTCTTTGCATTCGTTATCTTTTTATATTTTTCTACGATATAAGCGGAATCAGGCTCTTGTTTTGGAAACTTCGCATTGGCATTTTATTCCCAATTTCACATAAATGAGTAAATACCAGTTGTTGCATCGGAATTTATTGAAATTCGGTATTCTTCCAATATTTAGATGCTCTTAACAATTGAATGACTGATGGGTTTGTTGTAGTCTGTATTTATGAATTATTACATCGATCGATCTTCTTTTTGTTATATGAAATTTAATTTTAAGTGGTTTTTTGAGATCCCTAAGTTAACCTCCTAAAAAGTCTTTAGTGCACTTTGTAGTGGAGGTATGCAAAATTCAGCTATCTGTCCTGTACCTTTGAGATGAACTGGAACTTGTTGNTGCCCTGTACCTTTGAGATGAACTGGAACTTGTTGCCGCATTTCGTTTATAAACATTTTTAAAGTTCATATTATGGACCAATGCAAACGACTTTCTGCTAAATATACATGATAACGAAATCTCATCAGAAAGATAGTGTAACATCGGCCAATAGAATATTTTGTTATTTAATCTATCACTGAAACTTAGTTGCAAACGATTGCACCTTTGTTTAACGTGCTTCCCATACACCCATTATACTGCTTGGCAATTGTCTGATATACATCCTGCAAGTCATTAAAAAATTTACCTCTATGGTATGTATGTCAAATATATTTGGTCCGTTCGTGAGTCAATACTGTTAATATGTCTATTTCAGAAAAATATCTACGGTTTCATGTAATAATAGCGCCAACTTCAGATTTGCTTCAAATTTTTATGTATAACTTTTATTGCTTACCATTGTAAAGGCAATATTTTCGGTTTGTTATAGATATACGAATATGAAGAACTATTATATATGTCTTATAAGTTTTATCCATCCAACATGTTAAGGCTTATCTAACAAAAATGTTCAGGTTGTTGGCATAGGAACGTGAAAATGAAACCCACAAATGACAATTTTTAGGAAAAGTTTTGGTGTTTGTATACGAGTTTACATCAAAGAAACGGAATTAAATAAAATTGGAGATAAAAAAGATAACAGGTTTAATTAATAATATTTCTCTATGATTTCTAACAAAACAAAGAAATTAAAATTCGAAAACAGTCGAAATTCGTCACATTTCAAAACAGTTTATCCGTCTTGAATTCGCCTTTATTGAAGAAAGATAGTTCAAACAAATTCGTATTCGGAGTTCTAAGTGAATTCGAAACCGTATAAAAAGATATTCTTGTTTTTTTATCGAATTCCATACGAAAACGAATTTCAAATGGATCCAAAGCTGACTTCCGTCTTAAATAAAATGTACCCACAAAAGAGTTCAGCTGGAATTCCAAACAAATTTATTCTGCAGACCGTGGTGTTTTGAAATGCAATTTTATAGCACCTAATCCTAAGTATCTTTAGAATGAACTCTTTGAGGTTAAGTCTGTCGAATGCTATCCCGATATCGAATTATACACCCAATGATAACAGTTGGTCTCAGAGATAAATAACGATATCGTTTGAAATTTCCGCAACGCATGAAGAGTTGAATGTTGGTATTGGCAAATGGATTAAGTGGGACAAGTCCATTCAATTTTTTAAAGGAATTATTTTTTCTACAAATTTTTTGGGTTAGAAAGTATAACAACTGGACAAAAAATTTTAACATCCAATTTATTTATCGATTTTTGTACCGGAAACATGTTGGCTGGCTTCCAGGCAATTGGAAAATAGTCGTGCCTGAAAACAATTCTGAGATGTTTTTTGACGTTTGGGAAATTGCTAACTGAATAATTTAGGATGAACTGACGTTGTCATAGATACCTCCTCTTCCCATGTAATAAGCGGGCTGTCTGTATTATCAATTTCTGATAGGAAATGATTAAACCTAATTATTATTAAATCTGGAAGGTGAACCATAATCAGCACAGAGTTCTTTTGAATACGATAACCTGTTCTTGGTATTCAGTTACGATTTTATTTTGCATATATCTGTCACCTTATCACGCTGCTTTCTTTGAATATACTTAATAAAATTAAATAGTTAATAGAAGGCTTGAGGACCAGTCTCAAAATATGTTTTAAAAATTTACTTACGTTGTTGGCTTGAGCTTTTTGGAAGAAGCCTTGAATTCTTTGTTTCTTTTAAGCCGTATTCAATTTATTTCGGGTACTTCAAATACACGCATATTTTTATATTAGATAATAAATATGGCAAATCCCCAACAAACGCCAATAAAATTCACCGAAATTTTAATACTGACATGATTTAAACGATGTCAATGGGTATAGGAAATATACTCATGAAATGATAGGTAATACCAGTGATCCAAAATGAAGATTTTAAGCCAAACAATCACTCATCTACAACATTCAACAAAATTTCATTACTGAGTTCAAATAATATCTACATAATAATAATTACATATGCAAAAAAATTAACGCGAGTACATAAAATCAATGATACCTTTGGTACCGCTTTGCATTCCAGAAACAGTTTTTAGCGAATGGACTCACAATCCTCAATTAAATTCAAGGCAATTTCAGTATTTATTTCTAATAAATATAAGCAATGCGTTTACTCACAATTGGCAAGTTTGGATAAATATCAAAGCTACATCCAGAGCATCAATATGGTATAAAAAGAGGGTTTTCAGTGTTATTTTTTTACTTTTACAAATTCAATTTATTAAATTTATATTTTTTTAGTTTATACGAATAGGAACAATGCCTCTATACAATTTCGAAGTCCAAGAAAAAAGCTTTTTATGAATTTAAATGGAAGGTTATTATACAATAGGTAGAGTATATTTAGTTTGACGCAAAAACTGTACTCATCAAAGGATTGTTAGGAGACACTTTGAAATATGTTTGGCCATGTCCATGTGTCTGTTGTGATGCGAAGAAGACCCTGAATGTTCAAAGATATCACGATCAAACAATACAATTGCTAAAATAAGCTAAATCGAGAGATTTTAAGATATAGCTGCCATGCAATCTGGTCAATCAGAATGAATCCCATTAAAATTTTTTATTTAGGTTGGATTTGAGGTATAGCTGCCATACCAGCTGGTCAAACAGTATAAAGCTCATTTATGAAAAACTTTTTTGTTTATGAAAACTTTTATATATATGCTTGAATATGGTGAAGGGTACCCAATCTTTAGCTGTGCTCGCAGTGATCGCTTTTTTTAACAGTTACATCAATACCAAAGTGACGGTCTAAGCCGATTGTTCCCCGCTCACTTCTTTAAATTTGTTTATTATTTTAATAAAAATGTTTTCCTTATATTCTCATAATTGTTAGTGGTAAAGAATAACAACAATTATTAAATTATTCATTTTGTTTACCATTAATTATTTCATTTTGTATTCATGCACCACTAAAAGTCAACATCAATTAGTCTGTTTTTTCTTGATCGAAAATGATTGAACTCGACACGCGCATTAAATGATCACATCAACATAAATAAACTAATGTCAAGGACTATTTGTACATGAGACCCCAAAAAAATCTTTACTTAAATGTGAACAAATGTATATAAATAGAGTTATGCAATTTTAAAATAATTTAAACGATTAAAAAATATTTATTTTTTTAATTGAAGCTTGGATTTTATGGAAAGAGGATTATCGTTCTTTGCTTTATGCATACCCACACATTTAACATGATAGATTAGAGAGAGATTAGCCGGCGTTGTAATCTCGGTAAAGAAGAAGATTTTCGTATAATATGCAAAAAGTTCAATTGACTAGTTCCACAGTATAAAGGGTAAGGGTAAATCAGTAGCCTTAAAATCTTATATCCACCTTAAATTATTATATCCATCAGACATATCACCATCGGTTTCTGCAAACCATGTATTGCATAGAAAGAATCATTTCTGATTGATATTTATTGGAGAAATATTGAGAAAACCGAAAAAAACTGCGGAATGATGCTTTCTTTCTCTCTCTGTAAAAACGTTAATCGCGTAGTGTTTGAACTGAAGTAATGATATTTCCTTTCTGAACATATTTTGAAGAAAGCCAGGTTAAGCTCAAAAACACAATTGAATCCGTGATTTCCGGTATCTGCCATACGGCGTTTAATTCCGATTTTACGGAAATTTTCATAAACATCAGGCATTTCATCGCATTATATTGAATTTTTTGGTATCATAGTATATTGAGGGTATCGTAAAGTAAAGGCATAATCGATCTTTAACCCCGGGTAAATAACAAAAAATGCCTACTACCGATTTCACGATAATTACAATAAACCCGAATTGGTTCATCGCATTCTACAGAAATTTGGTACCGAGGCATTTTTGATTACTGCTTTAAAGTTTAATAATTTTATTATAAGCGGTACCTCCCATAGAATATTTATTCACGATTTCTAGGAAATTTGCGTAAGAGCAAGAGGTTCATCTTATCCTTTGTTGTTTTGTTATTTCGGAGTTTTAAAATTTAGGATTCCTTTCTCAGGCGTTGAACCTGTTGACAGTTATCGATTTGAAAACTACTTAATTTTGGTATTATTCCTATAATTTTATGATGTTATACAATGAATGACTGATAGGTATTAACTTTTTTTATTCCCATCACTCATAGACTGACGGAAATAAGGGTTTTTGCAAAGTATGTAGGGCATGGAAATTCTCATTTCGGAAATTCTCATTTTTCTTGGAGCCATAGAATCATAGAATCAAAAAATAATGCCAAATACCGGTTTACGTCTGTCTGTTAGCACCATAAGTTGAATTATTTTATGAGTTAGAGTAATAAAAAATGTTTAACATAATTAATGAAAAGCGAGACCGAATCCATTTCGGATGGCTCCTACTTTACTCCCGATTTTAATGAAAGCAGTAAAGGGTCAGATGCTTCATTGCATAGGGTATTTAACATTCTTCATTTAAAATTCTTGAATGAAATCGGAAACATCTCACAGGTATTTTACCCGAGATTTTACTATAATAATTCAACTCTTTGAAAGTATCTGGAATTTGGTATTGCTACAAAATGTTAATGGCTCTATAAAACGAATGACTGAAGCGTATTATGTAGACGGTTTTGACCAACCAGTGCATCTATCTTTTTAAATATAAGAATTCTTTATAAAACATACTTCTGTGATCAAAAATTAAAGTGATTTTCTGATTTAAACATTCTTGCTAATGATTCGAGAGCCAACTTGGTTTATTTTTATGTTAGTAACACTGTTAATGACATTTCTGCCATATTTAACTTTTCCGCTTGATTTCTGAACGACTATAAGTCATTTTGGCGATTTTTACAATATCTGATTTTATGGAGGAAAGAAGTGTCATGCAATTTTGTGTGTAGAATGAAATTTCCGCTGTGGAAACACGCATAATGTGCCATTAGGGCCTTTGGTGAATCAAACATGTCACAGAAAAATGTTTATAAGTGGTACAAAGTCTTCAAAGAAGGCAGAGAATGTGTTGATGACTTGGAACGCTCCTGGTGACCATCAACGTCAACTGATGAGCAACACGTAAGGAAAATCAAGGAATTGGTGCTTGAAAATCGTCGATTTACAATTATAGACCTTATCGATATAGTTGGCAACATTTCAATTGGATCAGTTCAATCAATTTTGAAGGATCATTTGAGCCTTAGACAATTCAAATCTCTTTGGGTGCTTAAAAAACACTCAAATTCCTCTAAATAATTCATAGGGTTTTTGCCAAAAATTCCACTCATATCGTTCCGCAACCGCTTTATTCACCAGACTTCGTTCAAATTGACTTTTGGGTATTTTCCAAATTCAAAACAGCGCTTTGAATCTATTGAACGGACAACGACTTTTTGGCAACGACTTTTAGATATGCAGCTATTATTCTATTCTATAGCAGAAAAAGCTAAAACACAATGGCATTTTCTCGTCATGGAACATATTAATTCCAGCAGACCTTCCCATTTCATTATCAACATTATACTATCTGCAGACCTGTTATTGTCAACCCATAAAGTAGTGAACAAACTAAATATANATTGACAACCCATAAAGTAGTGAACAAACTAAATATAAATAATGTGAAATCATATCTTATGCAAATTTATGCAAACAACGAGCAGATATGCTTTTAAATGTAATAGCTGGTCAAAACCGACTACATAATGCCCATTAGTCCGTCAATGTATAAAATCATAAAGGTTTTACAGCAATACAAAATTTCATTAACATTCGATGAGACAATTGGAAATTGAACTCATTTAGGTGAATTCCTGATTAAATGGCTGTGGTTTAACACAAATTGACGAATGTTATGGAAATAATAGAGCACCTGACTCTTACGTACACACAAATTCTTACACACCAAATGTCACTAACATGTAATTAAATACCTATGTTTTTTTTACTGATTTCCGTCATATCGGCAAAAAACGGCCAAGGGAGGTACCTGAAGTTATAAACCTATTTAGCCTGTTCGCGAACTCAATTTGGTTTTAACAAAATATGCTCACAAACCGAATTACAATATTAAAGTTATGGTGCTCACAGACAGACGGACATCAGTATATAGCCTTATTTTGTGATTCTTTAATATCTCTACAACAAAAATATAATCGGAACGATTAATTCTAAGCAGTACATGGTTGATGAGTATAATAACGCTACGGCCGATTGCACACATAGTTTCTTCATGAGCCGTAGCGGCGATTTTGTTTTGTGTTTGCGTCAATTTTGTCGGATCTATGCGATTCTTGCAGATAATCGTTGTCTCTTGCCCCATACGCCTCACACTCATTCTTTTTGTGTGTGTTCTTCTCCTTTGTTTCAGGTTTTTTCTCGTTTTTTGGCAAATATTTTCTTTTTTCGCAGATCATATGTTGCGTTTGTTTGAAAGTTGTTAAATGCCGTCGGCAATCCTAGTAAAATCTAATTAAAGGGTTGAAGGCAAGCAAATGAATTAATAAATGCAATAAATTATTTAATTATTAAATTTAATATATAATAATTATTAAATTGGAAAAAAACTGAAAAATGGTGAAAAATTGCAATATATAATTTAATAAAAATAATTTAAAATAACAAAAAATTAAAAATAATAAATAATTAAAAAAAAAATAATAATTAGGAAAAATAAAACATTTAATACAAATAATCATAAAATTCAGATTATATAATAAATTATAAATGATTTCAATGTCACAAAAACCAACAAAGTTAAAATAATTGGTTCTTCAGTGCTACGAGATGCACAAGCACTCCGCAATAGTATGCATTTATGATCTTTTTTTCGTTTGTTGCTTTATTTTTTAGGAAAAAATCAATTTTTCGCGATACGAGTAACACATCCTCACTTCATCAACATTCAATCAATACTTAACAGTTACCACACGAAGTACAAGCAAATACGCAAAATCGTGACGTGAAGTACAAGAGCCAACGAGTGCAAAGTTGATGGCTCATGTCTAGCTCAACTAGGTTCCACACTGTCGTCACCGAGCCAACGTGTGCAATCGGACTATGTGAGCTTGTGGCATTTGATTGGTTTTAGTGCAGCAACCATCTGTTGTGAAGCGCACAGATGTTCGGATAACGATATTAAACCAAAATAATCACTCGCAACTTTAATGATGTTTGATTACGGGTGTCTCGTCGACTAAAACTTATCTATAATATCATTGATATAATTCCAATAAATTGTATGCTTTAAGCAATATAGATTAAATAGTTGCTCGAAACCAACTATATAACACCCATTAGTCGTTCAATTCTTAAAATCATCCAAATTTTGCTGTAATAAGAAATTCCAGTAACGTTCAATGACTTCAATCATTAATTAGAGTCATGGGGAAAACGTTTGTGCAATGTATCAGATTTCTCTCAAATCGATGAATGTTATGGGAACAATATAAAATTGCCTTTATTCCAAATTTCAGGAGCTTGGCATGAAATACTTAGCTTGTATGCTTATTTCCACGAAATCGGGAGTGAACATTCTAGAGCACTTGTTCCAACGTGATTGAAATTACTGAATGCCATCGGTATTGTTAGAATCTCGAAGAGCTGTACAATACGGTCCCATAGCGGTTATGATTTGCTATCATTTGATGAAAATCGCATGGAATGGAAACATATAGTAGTTGCAAGGGGCCAAATCGGGTGAAGACGGTGATTGTCTTAACGAAAGACCATTTTTTTCGGCCTGGGTCTCTTTCCACTAATATTTATTTATTTTATTCAGAATTAATTTTTTTTCCAGTTTTTTAATATTCTACAAATCAAATTCCCCAAAAGCTGTGACAGATATCTATTCGAATTCTGTGCATGAACTCGTTTCGTAACCGAAGAACCAGTTTCGCTCCTTAGCCTATTTATTGATTCAGGATTATGATAGACCAGAGTATTCTCATTATCGCTTTGGAAACGGTTAAGATGTTGTTTAGAACGTGTTTTTGGTCAATTCTTCGGGAAAATATGACACGTTGTGCACACCTCTTTCTTAAACGAAATAATTCACTCGCAATATTGCATACACTGCCAAATGGTTTCTAAGGTTTCTACTGAATCTATTTCAGTCACATGACGACTTTCCAATGCGATGTCCTGTAATTTT
Source organism: Cirrula hians (assembly GCA_001015075.1). Classification (NCBI taxonomy): domain Eukaryota; kingdom Metazoa; phylum Arthropoda; class Insecta; order Diptera; family Ephydridae; genus Cirrula; species Cirrula hians. Next base: position 17,504 of record JXOS01027102.1, read on the forward strand.
TCTAGAATTTTGGTGTTGTTGGTGTTTTTGAATGCTCTTTTTTTGAATCGTCTGCAAGGATTGTACGAAGATTTCTTTCTCCACATTCGTTCATAAGTTTCCGTTCCTTTGAAACCTTCTGATAATATAAATGGAATTACTACAGTTGTTTTTTCCATTGCAAATAAATACTTTGGCAAGACGATACTAAATGGCTTTTAAATAAACAATGATATTATAGCAATTTAAAAACATTTTAGTAACAGATTTCAGTAGCCTGCGATGATATGCCTGGCATTTATCTTCTGTGAAATCGTGAAACCGTAAAATAAAATTTTTACTAAGAAGTTATTAGGTTATTATAATATTATTCTCCAATATGAGCGAAATCAGTCAATAATTCTGGATACTTCGCATAGGCCTTTTCTCTCAAATCTTACATAAATGTGTAAAATTTCTTTGTAAACAAAATTTATTTTACATTTTGAAAGTTATATGGCCAATTAAGTGTAAATCAACCATTATCAATCTGACGGACTCCAGCGGTCTAAGACAAGGGAATCAATGAGTCTTAACCAAATCAGGTTGTTCAAAGTCCATAATGAGGGCGGTTCATAATGGATTGGGGCTGTGCGTATCTGTACGGTTTCGATCCATTGCTTTGGATTAATTGGGATTAGGCAAAAACATGACTTCGACATGCTCTAGCAAAAAGCGGCTATTTGTGATACAAAGTTTGGATGCTATTGTTATAAAACGAATGTTCTAGCTAGACACAAGGAACACACAGAAAAAAAAGTGGTTTCAAATGCAATAATTTGGAATTGCAGAGGACCGGATATTTGTTCTACCGATTGGATTGTGGATTCATGTAAAATACTCAATTCTAAACTATGCCGATTTGACTATTGGTGTAAACGAGCTTTGGGAGTGCACGAGAGAAATTTGGTAAGCGAATCCAGCCGAGTAAGTCAAAGTATCCTAAAACATACCGCTTCTAATGGTTTTTATTGTGGTTGTTGTAATATTCTCTCAAATTTGCCAAAAAAATATAAATTATAGAAAGAGAAAATTNTGGTTGTTGTAATATTCTCTCAAATTTGCCAAAAAAATATAAATTATAGAAAGAGAAAATTAAATTAAAGAGTCAGTAAGGCAAGGAGAAAGTTTATTGTCATCATATCTTCAAGTAAGAGGTCACGAATTATGTTTCAGCTTTGCAGCTTAGTGTACATCTAATAAACTGAGGTAATAAATTTTTGTGACTTCCACCGACTATAACATTATTTCTTAAACTTTCAGAGTTTAGCTTTAGTTCTTCTCCGAGGAACAGAGCAGTGTGGACATTTTTCTCAGCTTCACAGTAGCAATTTCAATCTGCGCTTGGTTGTATGATCTTGGATTTGCAGCAGACCGGGCCAAAGATGATGTTCTCGCAAAATTCATAATATGTATTATATATTCAAGATAAATAGTAAAGATATATTTTAAAGATAATATTTGAATATTAATTTCATGTGTATCTTAAACTTACCCCTCATTACATATGAACTTAAAGAAATACGTTCAAGATGTATATTCCCTAATTTCTTTGTCGTCCTATACAAATTTATAAGCATTTAAAATTTATTTAATTAAAAATATAATTTAAAATGTGTAAAGCTTGAAGCGTCGAGGATTTA
>JXOS01027231.1:0-13621 GCA_001015075.1 Cirrula hians
GGTTAAGGAACGGTATGAGTTGAATTCTTCCTGAAAAATCACGAATTATTTCGAGGAAATATAGTCTTAAGGCCCAAGTGATTCTTCAGAATTGTTTAAACTGATCCCAATAAAATTTCCAATAATATTGACATGGTCTCTAAATGTCAATCGACGATTTTTGAGTATCATCACCAACACATTCTCTACCTTCTTTGAAATTTTTATACCACTTATAAATATGTTTTTGTGACAAAGTCAATTCACCGAAGGGCTTCTGAAACATTTTGCACGTTTTCGTAGCCTTAATTTTATACAGGGAGATACCTGAAATTATGAATCGACTTTTAGAATACACTTCTTCATTTTTTTCAAGTACTTTAATGTTTTTATGTTTCAAACAAGTTAATAAGAGTAATCAACGGTGCCTGTTCAAATACACGAAAAAAGGGAATTTCCAATTCTTCTTTGTGTAATTTGTTTGTGTTCACCATTAAGTAGCATAGTGTAAAAACGAAGAAACACTTTTGAGCAGATTATAACATATAAACTATATTAAATATGCAAATGAGAGAAGACTTTGTAATACAAACCATTTCTTTCCGAAGGCCATTTTATTAACATAAATTTCATTAACTTTCGATGAAACAGGTACCCGAAGTATTTTTGAATTCCATGCAAACTTAAGAATTTTGTGAAAGTATCAGAATATTGCAGCAAGAAGAATTTTAAGTATTTTCTGATGAAAATATTTGGCTTCAACAAACTTCCGCAAAATCCGCAGNTTTTCTGATGAAAATATTTGGCTTCAACAAACTTCCGCAAAATCCGCAGTAATCCTCCTATGAGAAGTTCTAAGAGTTATATTCCGATTTTACAGAANGAATCCTCCTATGAAGAGTTCTAAGAGTTATATTCCGATTTTACAGAAAATTGTACAATGTCAGGGCAATGACCCAAACCGCCTTCCATATCGACTTTCAATAGCATGTAATGAAATGCCAAGTTTTTATTCGAATTACCGTGAAATTGGGAATAAACATTCTATTGGACCTACCCAAATTTTTAGACCATCATTTACTGAAATTTTACAATATCGAGGCTATGATCTAAAAACTCTTGCAAACAAATTTTTTCTTTGTTTATTTTACAGATTTCCATGAAATACAAAATAAACGCCCAACAGGTGGTACACGAAATTATGGAACAATTTGGCTCGTTCATGAACGTGATCTGGCATTTTACAATATATCATTACTCGAGCTAAAAAATTACTCAAGTTATTGTGCTCACAGACAGACGGATAGCTGAACAGATGGAAATCTTTTTGTAGCCTAATTGTTTGATTTTTGGATGTCAGAGATGATTAAATCAATGACAAATATACTTTGCACAAACCCATAATAAATAAGTTTCTGAGAAAAATTAACCGGAATAGATTATTTAAACTATTAAACATTTACGAATATTTAAAAATCCATAATATCTCTAACTTCAGAGTGATGGTTATAATCTTCAATAGCTGCTAAAGTAAAGTAGAGTATCGACTTAACATAATTCCACTGAAATGTGTTCAGCGTTGTTTCATCATCCAATTTGGGATGTCAATTTTGAAATCTCAAGCATAAAAGTAATGGTATTATCCGTTGTTGCGGTCCTTGTACCGTTGAAACCTTGCGATTTCTCAAACACAAAACTTGAGGTAGAGAAGTCTTCATATCAGACCATGATTGGATTCCTCAAAAGTATAAACGGAACATACCAAAGAACTCATTTGGAGTTTTGATGTGAAAAACATGTTTGACAACTAGTGTATTGATGTACCATTCATGCTTGAATAAATATCAAGGCTTGTTTAGCAAACACGTTTACTGTATGAAGTGCTCGGTAATTCGGACTTAGGGCTTTTTGAAAATATTTGAATACCTTTGGTGGATGATCACATGCAGCTATTATGCAGCAATAGGTAATTCTTCTCTTGAGAGTAAACATGGCACATCCAGTTGTTGCTGATAAGTGCATACGAGTAAAGAGGGTTTTCGTTTAACCATCTTAATAGGAGAATCAATCTCAGTAGCACACAAGTGGCAATGTCAGAGCTCAGCTAAGTATGTTCTCTAGAGGGGGCATCTCCACTTTACAATGCGTATATGCGCTTCCCATTTAATGATATTGCCCACATAACTGGCATTTCAAATATTTTCCAAGCAATTGACATCATTAAATTTAATTTTCAAGTGTGACCACAATTCACACATATTTTAATGTATTTATTTATTCGGTGATATTTTTCATATTTTGTGCTGTCAATTATTCGATGCGGTTTTGTTTTTGTCGAGTTTTCAGATGCTCTTCCGTTCATGCCCATTAGAATTATTGACCCTCATATTTGGCCTCTAACTGAATGCCAGAAACGCAACAAGCGTCAAATGTTGTCATTGAGAAGATTTTGTTTTTTGTTATTGCTTTTTGTTTATTACTTCAATTTCTGCTTTCAGTTTCCTTGTTGTTGTTTTCAGTTAATTGGCACATTATGAAATGAGAAATTTGAAAGCATGGTGGCATACGTATTGCTGACCTCTATTGAATGTATAGTTTTAATTTAATTAACTGTCGTTTTGCCTTCAATGCATTGGGAATGACACAAAATTTTAATAAATAATTCAATTAGAAACTCGAAACAATATTTTTATTCAACTGAAGTTGTTAACACACGCCTTAGCTAAGAATCTAATTAACTCACGTTATTAAACACTTATGCCTACGATTTAGCAGTCACTCTTACTTAGTCATGTAAATAAGATTCACATAAAAACTATGATGTAAATAAACTCGCTTCAATCGGGCTCCTTCAAGGTCTCCTTATGAGTTGTTCCACAAATATATGATTGATAACTGTAAACTTTTTGAAAGCAACCGGAATATGAAGAAATAATTCTGGTCAAAACTTCAAAAACTTGTTAATCAACAGAGCTTGACGAGTACGGGCCATAAATCAATTACTCTTGCTTCCAATGAAAAGCGTTTTAAAGACAACAAAACTTGACGAATTCTAGCCATAGACCATTTACTCTTTTTTTTGTGTTTTAAAGACAACCGTATAATTAATTGCAAACTACTGCGATTTCAAATTAAACAATTTTTTGATTTATAACCATATTATTCCGCAAATTGACGATTTATAGTTCCATTAATGAACTGAACATCCAGCAACTAACTAAAAATGTGTTTCTTTCACGTATTTTTGTATCCAGTAGTCAACATCTTAGAGTTCGTGGGGTTGCACAAAGTATGCTGACTATTGAAGATGAATGCTGAGAATCTTTTTCTCTCATGAAAAAGAAAAAATAATACTTGTTCATGACCGACTTCAAAATATCCACCAACTTTTTCATTATTGGATCGAAGGGTTTTTCCTATTCTGAATAAAGAGTATAAATAAATTCGTGAGGTTTTTTCTATCAAAAATTGGAGGCTTATGCTGAACAATTTTTTAGACATTCGATGAACAAAGTATTAACCATCACTATCCCAACTCTTTCCCATATTTTTCGTAATTGACGGATACCATAGCGAAAAAATTCGAATTTTTTGGACACTATACATCGATCCATGTTTTGACTATAACGGAAATGGAGAAGTGTTGATAAGCCAATCTAATTTGTATCGATCGAAAGTGGGGGTAATAGGAAGGTAGAATATCTGGGTGAAACGGCAGGTTGGGCAGGAATTCCCATTTCAACTGGAACCGAAACATGTGACCCAGTATTATCATGTTGCAACATGTCTGTTGGCGTATGGCATATTTCTCAAACGCTGCACTTGTCATCAGTAGACTTCGTCTGTTTATCTTTTCATTCGATTATACCAGCTCATAACACCACACCCAGTTGGTCTNGATCTTTTCATTCGATTATACCAGATCATAACACCACACCCAGTTGGTCTCACGAAANTTATCTTTTCATTCGATTATACCAGCTCATAACACCACACCCAGTTGGTCTCACGAAACTCATATCATGGTTTTCTCGTTATAAACATTCAGCTTCCTTAGCTTATGAAAAGTGAAAATAATTCAAAATTATCATAACATTACAGCAAGCAAATTGAAATTAGGAGTAAAAGTTATGTAGCTGGTATCTAAATTTATTTATCGAAAGTCAAGGTGGTTTCCTTAATTAAATACGGATGTGGACATATTTGAATGGGAAAAATTGATCTATAACGGAATTCATGAAATTATGTTAATTGCTGCATCTATTCCATAAGCACATTAAAAATGAATGTATTTTTGCAGAATATAATTACCATAGTTCCAATCTTTCCAGAATTGAATTGACAATTTTGAGTTCTTGCATTTTCTTTAAGCTATCATATCAATTTTCGCTATTATGATTCATATGACAATTGGAACCCAATTAGGATAGCACTTAACAGATTTTTATTAAACATTTGTGACTATGATTGCAAGATATTGAAATGATAAAATTTTTGGTGAATCTTGCGTAAAAGAACATGAACCTGAATCAGAAAAGAAAACAACCGTAAAATATAGATCCACCTCTTATTTAATTGCTTTTATATTCTGGAACAGGGTTTATTTCAGAAATCATGTGGCGCTGGCCTTTCGATGCTTTGCAGCTTGACGCCAGTTACATGCACTTAGAGTTTAGACATCATGTAACACTTGAACGGCCTACCACTTATTTCAGCTTCCTATTTAGTTGCTTTAAGCTAACCTACCCAACATAGCCTCTATTTACTGATCCTATAGTAATAGTTTCCAAAGTAGTCCATACTTGCTTAAACGTAGGAATATAAAGCACTTCACAGATTGCAATATGAAGTTTACCATTCCAAAAAATTTTCCTAATCTTTGCACGTTGAGAAAAACTGGTTTATCTTTAGTGCTTCTCCTACAAACTTGGAGAAATAGGTACGTTCGGTTAAATGATGTCCACTTCGTCAGCGGACGTGAAGGGTATCCAGCTTTCCAACAGTTAGAAACTGTGTTTCCAGATCGCAGTATGTCATTACGTTGAAATATTCACAGGATAGAAAACTCCGTTGGGCAACAACAGGTCTGGAGTGGTTCCAAGTAGTAGTTTATGTAGGTAGTTTAAAAAGACATATGAATTTCTCCATCATTCGGAAATAGGGCACTATTGTGTGAATGTGGTCCCGTTAAGAAGAGCCAAAAACACCCGTAAAATCTTAAAATGGTGTTGTGAATGGACTTACTTCGACATGAGTTTCTCTAAGGATTGGAACAGAGCGAAGATTTGTAGAGTTTGAGGCCTTCCAATCGTATAACATTAGGTCACTAGACCCGATCTAAAAGGTCCTGTTTAAGAATCATATTTTAACACAGAACACAATGTATGCAATCATTTGGAATGAATTTAATAAAAAAAATTTTCAAAGAATTGGTCTTTGCCATGGTTTAATTCCTCGGCGTTAGCTTGCACCGTTTCATGGCGACGGTCACTGTCGTATGATATTATTTCGAATATATTATGACAATTGTCATATTTGTATACCCATGAGTGATAGACTAAGGGTATAATAGGTTTGTGCAAAGTATGGAAGTAATGGAAATAATCATTTTCGAATACATGTTTCTGGGAGACATATTCATAGAATTGGAAGAAAGCCAAAAAGTCAAGTCTGTTTTAAACTGTACAAGATAATGCAAATAATTGTTTAACTGGAGTCATGAAATTTATTTTTTTAACATATTTTTCAAAAACTCATACCAATTTCAAAACCGTGCAAAATTTGTAATTACTTCTATTTACCTGCCATAGAACATTGAACTCCAATTTCACAGAAACTTATACCAGTTACTGATATCTTGCATTGCATTTCTTTGAAATTTGGTATGGACACATTTTAGGGTAATTTTCATACCGTTATCGGCCAAAACTTCTGATACGTCCCAAAAACTTTTTACCGCTGATTGCAGTAAAATAAACATAAAGGCTCAGTGATACGTCGCAGGTTATTGAAATTCGGTCTTTCGGAATTTTTTCGTTGTTACTTATGGGTTATGGCCAATTTTAGGGAAATTGCTTAATTATTTTGGATATCTCCCATAGACATTGTACCCCCAATTTCAATTAAATGAGTACAATGTGCATTTGTTTCGTCGGAAATTATTGAAAGTTTTTATAGCTGTATTCTTTTCATATTTTAAAGCTATTCTCGAGTTTGACTGGAATAGGTTCATAATTTCGGGGATCTTACACACATGTTTTATCTCTAGTTTAACTAAAACTTTTAGAATGATCTTTTTTTCATATAAAGTTACTGCAATATAGAATTGGTGCTTTTTTTCACGCTTTTTTTCATAGAAGTTTTGACTAAATACGTATTAGCACCGATTGAAAAGAAATTGAACGAGATGTCAATAATGACCCCGTTTGAAAAATTCAAAATAAAAATTTACACCAAATGTAAAAATATCATACGTAACTCAGATAATATGGCTTTGTGCAAAGTATCGAATGCATAGAAATAGTCAATNAAAAATGCATAGAAATAGTCAATTCAAAGAATCCAAAACAATTTCTATCGNCGTAACTCAGATAATATGGCTTTGTGCAAAGTATCGAATGCATAGAAATAGTCAATTCAAAGAATCCAAAACAATTTCTATCGACCGATATCCATCTAATTGTGCTCTCGATAACTTGGCGAAATAGCTGAAATCATTCCATATCATAAAGTTTACTCCCGGTTTGACAGAAATATGCTTAAAAGCCAAGTATTTCATCACATTGTACTGAAATATTGTATAGACGTATTTTTGAGTTATTGCCATAACAGTTTTCAATTTCAGCAACATCGGTTCATAAATTTTGGTACCCCCTCTGATCGTTAATATCCGAGTTCACGGAAATTAGCATTTCCGCATGGAATAATTTTTGGGCCATCACCACAATATTGTGCAATATGAGCAAAATCATATAGTTACTTCGGGTACCTCCTATTTCACAGAACTAAGCATAACAAGTAAGAAAGTTACAGCTGGCTACACGTCACTCCCAGAGCCCTCTTTTAGGTGTATTGGAAGTATCCTAATCATCTGCATTTTGGTACACACAATTTTAATCATTATGATAACTCAATTATTAAATTTCGTTGAACTGGATTAATTTGTCTGTAACCCTTGTTTTGGACGATATAGGTGTACTGGAAGTACCTTTGATTATCATCAAATTTGGCTGTTTTTTGTTGCACCACTAAACATAATTATATTAACTCAAAACTAAAATTTTGTTGCATTTCATTTATTCTTCTTGCTAAATGTTCGCTAAACCCTCTTTTGGGATCACTTAGGTACACTGGACACTTCGGATTGTCACCCAGCCTTGCTCATTATTGGTACAATTATCAATATATGTTCTCTCAATTCAGAAATTTTATAAAATTTAAATGCTAAATGGGGGTATTCTCCACTCAAACTTCTATTGGCATGCTTTAGTCATACCCATCTAATTACGAAATTAAATTGCAAAATACTATCTTTCACGCCTCTAGTAGAGTTAACGCTCCAGTTTTAAGTAGAGAGGTGTACTACAGGTACCAAAGCTGTTGTTCGGATCTTATCCATATTCAAACATTGATCTAATATTTTTCCTTAGAATGTGTATNAATTACGAAATTAAATTGCAAAATACAAGTTTTCACGCCTCTAGTAGAGTTAAGGCTCCAGTTTTGAGTAGAGAGGTGTACTGCAGGTACCAAAGCTGTTGGTCGTATCTTATCCATATTCAAAAATTGATCTAATATTTTTCCTTAGAATGTGTATGCCCAATTTCGTAAGCCTATCTTAATTACTTCTTTATATTTTTTATCGTGCGGACGGACGGACAGACGTACAGACAGACGAACGGACGGAGTGGCGAACGTATGGACAGACAAACGGACGAACGGGCGGACGTACGGACAGACGAAAGGACGGACGGGCGGACGAACATGTCTAGATCAATTCATGTGGTGATGCTGAACTTATAATGCTGAGCGTATGACAATGAGGTGTTGCATCGCTTTGGACAGAAATTGGGTATCGAAATATTTTTACCTTAATGTCATAAAAATTTAGCGAAATCAGTGAAGAAGATCATAAAGTCAGCTGTTTTATTGCATTGTACTCNAAATGAGGTGTTGCTTTGGACAGAAATTGGGTATCGAAATATTTTTACGTTAATGTCATAAAAATTTTGCGAAATCAGTGAAGAAGAGCATAAAGTCAGCTGTTTTATTGCATTGTACTCAAATTGGATATAGCAGCATTTTTGAGAGATTGCCATAAAATTTTTGAACGAAATTTGGAAAAAGTCGGTTCATTACATAGGATACCTTCCTTAGAATATTTACTCTCGATGTCATGGTAAGGCCTTAAATGTCAGGTATATCACGGCACGTAATATATGCCAACTACATTAATTTTGTTTTTCATCCATTTTCCGAATCTAAAAGCGAAATCCCAAAAAAGTTCGATTTTGTTTTGACTTTTTGGCTATGACATATATTTCTTTTTCTAAACTATTCGTGGTACGCTGGCAAATACTCAAACAAAGCCTTTGTGTAAATTTTCTGCAACGAATCACTTGCGATGTGTACCCACAATTTGAAGTTGTTTGCATGCCATCATTTTTGATTGTTCGCTAATTCCAATGTGCAGGCGACGAGCAAAAATATTTAAATGAATTAAAGTTTGAGCAATTATGCAAATGAGTTCATTTGCACATGTGTACGAGTATGTTTGTATATGCTACGTTTACAATTAAATCGGATATGCTTAATTAACATTTGCACACAGTAAGCCAGCTGAACAGACTTAAGTGTAGGACTTTATGGCGAATTTCGCTTGTGGGCAAAGTTTTGCGCTATCGCAAAGCAAAAACACACACACATACATTAAGTGCGATGCCCACATCGAAAATAAGCATTAAAACATACACACACGCGGACAAAAATTTTAAATAAATGGAAAAATCACGAAAAACAGGAAATGACTTGAAATCTGCGCCATTATATGATGAAGAAGCTGTTTTATTACAGTGTTGCTGTTTGTTGCTAAATTAATGCACGTTTTTGTGTGCATATGCATTTTAGTGTGTGCGTGAGTATTTTCCGTGAGTGTGTGCGATGGCATACAATTTTATATTTTTGTAATTTCTCGACTCATTGTTAGTCCATTTAGTTCATCAGCAGCCACAACAGCAGCAGCGCATGCAATAAAAACCACCGCACTGGACGTGCTCGCTGGCGTAGCATGGCGTGCATGTGCTCGTAAGTGTTTATGCGTTGTACATCATTTTTATTATCATTTTGGCATTATTTTTGTTTATTTATACTGAGTTGTAATGATTAAAAAGTCGTTAAGTTTTAATCATTTCAAAGCGTAGCGTTCGGTCATGCCAAATGATTCGCTTGCATGTGTGCAGTTTGTTGTTTCAACCGCAATAAACGCGCTTGTGTTGGTGTCACTATGAGCACGCACGTATGTGTGTGCGGTTGCGTTCGGTGATGTTGGTGGAATCGTCATGGTTGCCTTAATTAAGCGTATTTGCTTTGATTGTAACTGCTTCTTTGTGTGGGTGTGTGAGTGCTTCCACAATAAAGTAATAATTTATTGTTGCTTTACGGTGTGTGCGTGTCGGTTATCACGTGCAGCCGCATTCAGTGCGCTCACCAAGAGCAGCAGCTGCAACAATGAAGCTGTTGCCAACGCTAACGGAGCAGCCAGGACGATTTCAGCGCTATCAGAGCTGAAAGACAGAACGCCAAATTATGTGATAAAAGGTTGTCATCTCGTGAAACTTTAATGAGTCACTGGCATTGTCGATATCTCATCAAGCACTCTCACGGACCATAACGTTCGCATATTACATGAGATTACTGTTCCATCACATCTTCAACCGCTATTATAGCACATTTGTACTGTAATTTTAACTTGCCCTTCATTCAGAACCTCAAATGTGGTTTTTAACACATAACCAAATTCAACCGTGGCGCTAGTTTCAACTGACACCAGTCCATTATCTGAAGTATTGAAGTTCGTAGATTCAGCATTCATTTTATTGGATGACCATCACCGTGAGGAATCTAAAACTTAACAATACCGGATATGGTTCAGTGCAGCAAATTACCCTAATATGTGCCATTGACCATAAAATACATTCAATGTGTTTGATAAACCTCGAGCTTTGTGTAGCCTGGCTACGGTATCGCCATCGCACCCGAAATACATTCTTACTTGCATGAATTTTGAGTGAGACTCCAATTTGTCGTTGTGACACTCAATTAGAGAACTGCCTACGTTTACTTTGCAGTTGTCGTAAACTGGCTGGCGGGACTTGAGCCGCTTGAAAGTATGTGGCAAAAGTGTAGATTATGACTTTGGTGGGTCCATCAGCCAAACAAACAAATCGTTCATACGACGACGTGATTACATAACTCAGCATATAGCTGAACAGCTTTTAGGTATTCACACATCAATTAAGTCACCAGAGAACAGGCAATAATACCCCATGACAAGAACTGTGGCAAAACCGTCATTGAAAAACTGCTACTTCCTGGGGTGATATACACTTTTCTACATGTCTTTTCTATTTGGAATATTAAACCTATCTTGTACATAACTATTTACCAGTGTTCTAAAATGCCGGGGTTAATTTGGAGTTTCGAATTGAGTATGTTTGTCTCTGAAAGTCGTATGCAGATGCGTTTGCTTGGATCCATTCTTTATATTAACTGTAAAAGTTCACAGGAGTAAAAAAATCAGGCTGCTGGCATCTAAGTTTACAACGTTATCTTCGGAAGTCAAAGTATGTGTACGAGAAAGTCCAGCGTTCGTGATGGTAGCGCTGAACAGAGCATTTGTTTGGTTAAACCGGGTTGCCCGTGGTTTCCAAGGAGGTAACCGTATACATTCTATTGAGGATTGTTTTAATGGTACCTCAATTCAATGTCGAGGTTATGGTAACATAATACATAGATATGGTCAGATAGGTGACCATACTACGTAGACAGTATATGCCATAGGATAACAAGTGTTCTAACTAATCGGCGCTCGCCCAAAACTTAACACGATGTGCAATCTAGCAAAAGCTATCTTTAGTTTCCAGTCACGCGAAATAAATTTACTTACTTTTTCTAGCTCCCCATTTTTAATTAGTTTAGAACCTGCTAGTTCCGCCAAATAACTTTACTGACTTTTTGAATATGTATGAGAATTACAGTCTTGGCTGATATTATCTTTAGCAGCTTCACGAGTGCTGTGGTCTGAAAAAAAATAGATCCTTTAGACAGGCTGCGCTCCAAACTATGCATATTTCGTACAGCACTACAATGGTTTGTATGGGAAAGAAGTAGCGGCTTAATGGTAACAGCATTTATGAAGGCAATGGCAGCGGCGCTATAACTAACCAAAATAGTTTTTGATTCAAACCATGAAGGGTGCTTACATGCCATGTCATGATGCAAGTGCAGTGGACTTGCTTTACAAACTGATTTGGAGAAGGATATGGACCCCAGGTGATCTCTACAGAACACAGCGTATAATGTTGCTGCCCTTAGGAAAGTGGTGCTGTGGTCTTNCAGGTGATCTCTACAGAACACAGCGTATAATGGTGCTGCCCTTAGGAAAGTGGTGCTGTGGTCTTTACCAAAACAGTCTTTGCAGCAAAACATGGAGCGTGCTTACATGTCTGCATTAATGAAAAACCGAATATGGTACGCAATCGACTTTGCTAATAAACAGCCCTGCTGGTGTGCGGGTACTGTTTTAAAGCCAATACATCCACAACAACATTAACTATCCAATATGCCAGTTGGAATTTAATAAACCATCGTACATATATGCTTCCGTACAGCTCTTGATACTATCAAACTCCATAAACCACTCCTGTTGGGCCATCAAAAACTGAATCTTAAAGTGCGTTTTCCAGTTATAGTGCCTAGTTATGACTTTAACTTTTTCTGAAAATTTCAAATTTTTGTTGTGTGTAGTCTATTCGCATAAAAAATTGTATAAATTGGCATTTTCCTTTGAAATCATTTGATAGTTTATTCTGTGTATATTTGCTTTTAATTTTTCGTTGTGGTGTGCGGCTGTTTGTTTGTTTAAGCTTGCTCCGGGAGAATGCGTGCAATTGAAAGCGCTGCCTGCTGCTGTTCCACCAGCACACTTGCAAATTCAATATGCTAAATTGCTGTTCCTCTCACAGGATATTTACTTGCTGTTTGCAGTTGTTTTTCAGCTTGTTTTCCCGTCGCTGCTGTGCCGCTTACTCATACATAAACTTTCATAGCCATAACACGCAGAAAAAATATATCTAATAAAAAAACCAAGCCAATAATAAATAATTTTGACATTGAAAAAAAAATATTTAAAAAAATTAAAAATAAAAAGTAAAAGAAAAAAATAGCCATCACAACTAGGCGGAAAGTGCTAAGGAAGACGAGGAAGCTATTTTGCCAGCTGCTATTCGTAGCGGTTTTTCTTACAATAATTTAATTCAACTATAATTTTTCTTAACTATAAAATATTTTTTTTTATTTATTTATTTAATTTTTTTTTTTTTTGCAGTATCTGTGTACGCCTTACGTTGGTTTATTTATTTAGCTATTCTTTTGAGTTTTTATTTTTTTAAGCTGCGAAATGATTTCCTGATTACTTGCATACTGCTGTGCATATATTGGATTTTGAAAACAATTTTAGCTTGAGTTTAACTGTGTTTGTCGGTGACAGGATATTCTTGGGAAATGCTGCGGAAGTCATAAAAACGTACTTGTGGCTCAATTTGCGTACCTAAATTGGCTACTTGATGATTATTGACACTTTGCAAATAGACTCGTTTATCATTAAATAAAGTAAAAGAAACACTCAGCACAGCGTTGCCATGCGCGCGATCCAGCCGTGACAAGACATTTGAGTGATTGGAAAACAGTGGCAGATCCAGCCTGGCGGTACGTACATGGCATTCACAAGCTTGTCTAAAATCACACAGAACGTAAGAGTTCTCTGTTAATTTACTTTTGGAAACTATATTTATTGGTAATTGGGTATCGTGCTTTTATTCGTGCTAATATTATGGCTTACAGTCTTGGCAAATTTTTACTCACGTCTCCAATCAAATGGGGAATTCGGTACATTCTTTTTTGGCATTCATTTGAACAACCAATAAATAGTGATAGTAAACCTCTCCAAATATCTATACTGATGACATCAGCATCAGCACAGGATTTGATCTGGCCATGTTCGTGTGCTTATAAACTACGAAGTTAGTCTTGAGCTACATGCAGAATTGAAGTTCAAAGTTTCAATTTAGTTAAGATCCGACTTTATATATCGGGGACCTGAAAATTAATGAGTTAGCAATATTGCAGCCAAGGGAGTTGATATTGAGGCATAAAATTAGGCGGTTTGTGCCGACATCGAACCACATTCGAAAATATGCATGAATGCAAGAAAATCAAAGTTGCCTCTAGTACAACTTCGTGCTTCAAAAAGAGGGTGTAAGCGAAATTAGCAACAAACATCCGAAAGTTTCATGCGATTCCAAGCTTTTATTTTTAATACANCATCCGAAAGTTTCATGCGATTCCAAGCTTTTATTTTTAATAC
>JXOS01027239.1:0-35556 GCA_001015075.1 Cirrula hians
TGACAGACATGACAGACATGACAGACATGACTCTTACTCTCTTACTTTAATATGGAGAAAAACAGTGCTCTAGAGAGAGATGCATGAGCGGGTATTTGAAATGCAAATGGAACCTGTGGATTTTCAATATTGTGTAAAGCGAGCTTAAGGCATAATCTAATGTCATCAAGAATTATATAAGCGAATTTCTAACAGTTAGGAGTTTAGATGTTGGGATTAAGTATGTGTCTCACGCTAATAAGTGATAGTTGAGCGAAACACAACACAACAGCATTTGTGCTGGTTTTTTATGTCATAAAATACATGAAGCCCAAATTGTAAAAAGTTTACAAGTAAGCAAGTTTACAAGTAAGAAGGTGGCATGATTTCTTGCTTGCCGACGTCGTTCTTGTCTAAATTGTGTAAAGCTATTTAAACAAACATATATTTTAATGTGCTAGTTTCAATTGGATTGTAGAAATTATATATCAACATAAAATCTTATATTTTGTGATATTTTAGGATAACGTACTGTGCTGGTTATGCAAATAATGGAAGTTCTAACGGATATTTGTTGTGTTTATACCGATCGTTTACAGACGGGTGGTACCTCGGGTTTGTGCAAAGTCTGTTTTCAATGGTAATAATCATGTTTGACTTAATTCTTCTTGGGAACATTTCCACAAAATTAAAAGCAAGATAGATGTAATAGTTAGTTAAAGCAGACAACATTTGACCCTTCAGTAATGCATTTCATAGACCCATCAATATTTTGAAACCATAACAAATTTCAGTAATTTCCGATGAGACACCGGAAAATTTAACTCATTAAACAAAAATCTCGTGTAAAACGCCTGTGAGGTGGACGTAAAACTATGAACTTATTTCACTGATGTTGAATAGTGTTAAAGCGATAACATACAAACGCCTTTATTCTCGGCATGCGATGCAAGTTTCTGTGAAATCGCTAGTTAACATTCTATGGAAGGTACCCGAAACTATTGACCTATTTTCTTTAAAATTGATGTATAATGGCAATGGTCCAAAAATGTTGCCATAACAAATTTCAGGAGCTTGCGATGAAATTCTTGGCTTCTCTACTCATCCCCGTTAAATAAGGAAATAAATTACCTTTGGTTCTTTAATATGTAAAATGCATATCCAGTTCTAAAACGGGGCAAATCGATCTATAGATTTGCCCCGTTTTAGAACTGGATATGCATTTTACATATTCAAGAACCAAATAAAGTAAGTCTTCCTTGAAAATTATATATTATTTTTCTTTAAACTTACCAGAGCAATAACGATGCAAAGGTTATAATTCAACAAAAGCGTATCACCTTGGCTTTATAGTTGCGCAAAAATTGCATTATACCAGACGCCCCACGGTATCCAGTACTTATTTTCATATATGCCCCAGAACGCTAGACCTTCTTGAATGAGATTCTGACAAAAATTACGATGACATCCTGAAACAACGTGCATAACGAAACACAATTTAAAGAACGAATAAACGAATTTTTAACGTTTAATTCAATGAAAAAGTATGGGGTTTACTCGAATATTCGATTATGCTTATTCGACGGAATGGGAAGACAATTCTGTCTAAACGAAACAGAATACTCAAAATACAAGTACACAATATATGCCCAAGTACAAAGTATGCAATTGAGCTCCTCAACAATAAGAAGGGACAACCTGATGGAGGGTTTTCTGAAAAATTTTTCAACAGGACAACAAGCAACCACAAATAATTTCGGACAACGTTGTAATAGAATATGGAAGCCGGATAAATTAAATTGGTATAAAAAAATGCGTTAGGAAGATTAATGAGCTACTATTGGAAGCATTCAAAAACTATTATCATGCACATGGCTAAATAAATTGCATATTGAATTTTGAGTATCAATGATTATATTTTCTCTTAAGCCAAGAATAATTTATGACATGACCTATTTCAAGAAAATAAAAATATTGAGATACTTCATGATTAGATTATCAGAATATTTAAAAAGCCCAATACATATGGAAAAAACAAATATCAAATAGTGTGAACAGTTATTAAAATTTGCAAATGTATTAAAAGAGATCAGACATATATATTTGACTGATCGGAACATTTTATTTCAAAATACAATAGCATTCATATTACGTTCCATAATAAAAAAATGAATGATATGGCTTCGAGTCCGCAAATGTGTCAAGTGCATTTTTAAAAGTTGAGAATTATACCTTTAAGAAAAATACAATGTTTTTGTGAAGAGGAGTGGAATGAGTATTATCTCAAAGCGAAATAATACAGTTAGGGAACATAATTAATATGTTAAAATGTTGTTTACCTCATAAGCTTTGTAATTTTGCGGCTTCACAAGATGTTATTCGTGATCATGATAACAAAAAAATAGGCTTTGATTTGCAAAACATAAATTTAACAACACAGAATGCCAGAAGTAATCCTGACGTCATTGGTTTTTCCTCCATTTTGAAACGCATGCTTATCTCAGACATCTTGTCATATGTTCATCGCTCTTGAATAAAGTCTTCCTGCTTTCTGAAATACGAGCAAATTCAGTTACAAAGAAGAGGCATTGATCCAGATAAGTTTTACAAGTCCAAAAATATTGGGTACTCCATTATCCCATGAATTCAACACAAAACAAGAATTGAAATATATACCCCATGCCGCAAAAAATTATTCACATGCTCTAAATGCAAAGTAACTTTTCGCATTCACATTTCATTAATACATACAAACTAACAATTAGATAATTTTGAATTAAATATGTAAAAAAGGGATTCTCAAAAATTGAATATAAAGGAAAATTTTGAATTATGTAAAATTATAAATAATAACAAAGCGTTTTATATAAATATGGCACATTGCATTGTGCTATATTTTAAAATTGAAATTAATTTAAAAACTGCTTAAGTTCATTGAATTAAATTTTAAAATTGCTAAACTGATTTTTTCAAAGATTTAAATAAATGGTTTTTTTGGTATTTAGCTTCATAAAAACTAATCATTGAAATGTTCCCTAATAGAAACAAAACCCCGCCTACGTCTACATTGTTTGGTAATAAAATATGAATATTAAATTTTTTTGGTCGTGATAGTTTCAAACGTTAGCATTCGAAACTTATACTAAATATGCAGAAAAAAGTTTTATTGTGATAAAAACTTAAGTACAAAACGTAGTCAAAAACTTTGAAATACTAAAAAAAAAATTTTTTTGGTTTGAATATTTTTTGGTTCCGGGATCGGATTTTCTTGTTATCATGAAAACGTAACAGCATTTTAAAGTCTTAAAAATACATTTTTGATCACACTTCAAGCGGGTTTTATAGAGCTATTCGAATTTTCTAACTATAATTTATTTAATAATTAACGTTTCATTAATATGTATTCAGCCTCTCTCAAATGCATTAATATGAAACTGTAGTTCCAATTATTTTAACCTTTCTGTGAGAGGTAAGTACTTGCTTTTACTTTATTATCGTTAAAAAAAAAATTAAAAAATATTCCCTTCTAAACTCTGAGAATTCTAGCTTTATTATGAATTTTATGCAGTATTGAGCACGTGCAATCAATGTTGTAGCATTGTCGTTATCTAATAAAGACAGCGTTATGGATTACCGACCAACAACCGTAAACAAACATTGGACTGCTCTAATCTGTCAATTAAAAGTCACACGCGTGAGAATAGCAAATAAGATGTTGACAATAATCAATTGGCACATGTTACAAAAGGGGAAGTTGAAGCAAACCAAATTTTACAACCCCAAAAATTTTGTCACAACGGTTTCGTTACAAGTCAATCCTATAACAGCAATTGTTTAAAAGGTAGCATCCCTTCTCAAAACATATTTTTAGTTAACTCCTACGTAAATAAAGGGCTTTTACATTAACAGTAATAACAAATGACAGCTTTTCAGCAAATTAAGTCACAACACGTGAATCATGAGCTCATTTAAATTGGTTTACGTACAATAAACATATAAAAATGTAAAACACAAAAATATTTCTAAAAATTAGCATTTAAAAAAAATATATTTAAATCAGATTAAAATATACAATTAATTAATAGCCTATGTAACGGTCAAAGAGCAATATTGAAAAATCAGTTATAGAAATAGCAAGCATCACTACAGACTTTGAAATACACATTGCGGCCCGTATGTCCTTTGCTTATCCAAAATTATAATTATTTATATTATTATAATTCTTATTACTTTGGTATAATTTTTATTACATTGGTATTGTGAATTAAAAGAATGGTTTTGGGTGGAAAGCATTCAGACTAAAATTTCAAAAACTAAATTGATTACATTTGAATTGCATTGTGGGAATGAATGAAATAAATTTGATATATTTCATTGAGGCAAAACAAGTATGACCAAACAAATGTGTATTTAATTGGAAAACAAATATATTGAAATATAATTTTATTTGGATTACAACTGAAATGCAATGAACCGAACAAAATGTTGAAAGACCTGACTTTATAGTGAATTTTGTTTTATATTTGGTATACGCTCACAAGCATAAAAAATGATTAGGTATGCTGTATCATATGCAGTTTTAATATAATTACACAAACAAGTGTGGTTTAATTATTTGTCATCCAGTTTCTTACAAAAATTTAAAACAAGTACTGTGGTAGGTACAATAAACCCAAGGAAACGTAGCCCAACAATAAAAAAAGACATATAGATTTTTTTTTAAATAAATTAAGAATATCAAGGCATTTTGACCATTTTACCACTGAAAAATGCAAAAATTTATTTCCACCGACATGGATTCAATCTCAGCATTTAGTTCCGTTATTGCTTTCCTAGTTTTTTCTTCTATACGATCTGATGAATGTGTCTTTAGAATTAATTTTCTGAAGAGGTTGTGGTGAAAGCTTGCCTTATGAATATAATAATCTCTATTACGGTATAATCTCAATCACGGAATTATAAGATGTCTGCCGTTCAAATACCACTATTACATTCAAATCAACACTTAAATTTCGAACATACATATATTAATATTGTAATTTGTTGCTGTTGTTGCCGAATCTTGCTGCTCCATTAGGAATTTCTTTAAATTCAAATTCCTATTATAACCCGTATTGACATCCATCAAATAGGCTGCTCATTCATCGTTCATTCTGACAAGTTGGTAAATGACGCAAACCTAGACGTACCTTCTTGGTTCCTCCTAGTTCCATGGTGGTGGTCAACTTGTCTTCTAAAACTGAAGGTATGAAAAGTCGGTAATATTAGTTGTTTTATATATATTTATATTCTAATACTCATCTTTACTTTGTCAATAGCTTCAGTATTTTGGTGGACTATTCGGAAGATGCTATTCCACCAATAAATGGTTGCCCACCTTCATCATGGCATTGAATCCAAAGTAGCGTAGGCATTGCAGTACTAAGGATGCTCGTCAAATTTGATTTTGGTCATTATGAGGCCGATGCCGTGGCACAACATACAGACAATGTCCTATTTCTGTTGCATTATAGTATATGATGTACTTGATTATTTTTTTTTTTTTAGCATATTGTTTGTAAATTTTAAAAATACGAATGCAAGCCTGCTGTACCCCGTATTTCGCCTTGGTTTATCTGCCGTCGATTTTCACTGTGAATCGGTGATCTTTGAGTGTATTGAGCAGTTGTACATGTGGAACATTAACGAATGATTTAATAAAATATTTGACCAACAGGAAGTCTTGAATGAGGCTTTTATTGAAGTAATGTGAAAAGATTCCAAGAAGTTTTAAATTGCTTTAACCTTTCTGAAATCTAGATTGCCTTTTATGGATGTTTGCATTTTTACGCACAAAGTCCCTAATAAGTAATAGTTATTTTATGATTTTTTCAATTGCCGGAAGAATGGAAATCAGCCGCTGACTTTGGTTATATTGGCAACACACATTGGTGGAGGCACAAAATCACTAGCAGCTTCTTATTTTGCGTTTATATTTTTGCATTTTCTAATATTGCTTCAGTTCAAAAATAGATTTGGATGTATAATATTTTGCTTATGAATGATGTACTCTTTTCGATTAACATGAATGGTTTTATTAATCTGTTCAACAAATTTGTTTGCAATAGAGTCACTATTTGTCTGTTAAATATTCCTACAAATTTCTTCAATATTGACAACTTTTTGGCATCTATTTAATTTATTATTCATTTTTTTACTTTAAATCTTCATTTACTATAATCAGGCTTTTTTCTCGATCGTATCGTTTATGTCTTCATTTTGCAAAAGCAGGTAATAGCGTACTTTTTAGAAAATAAGTTCATAATACTGGAAAGCGTTAACAATAAGACTGTACGAAAGCACCTTCCGTTACGGCGACAACAAGAACGTATTAACAATTAACAGTAGCAAAAGCCAAACAGGCGTATACAACATTCAACAACTTACACGAAACAGTCCGCAGTTCCAATTATTTTGCGCAAACAACAAGCAACAAGTTACATCACAAGCACTTAGAGTAGCACTAAAGGAACATAGTCAATCCATGCATTGTTAGCATGCACAGGACCAAGGCCAATGCCACTCAGCATATAAAAGGTGATCGACAAGCTTGCAAAGATATATTTTGTTCTTGTGCGTTTAACCAAAAAGAACGAATATTTATCACAGTGCCATCGCCACAGAATAATAAACGCATCGTTGGACAGTTCTTTCTAATTGGCAGGTTCATTCTGAGACAGGCAGGGATGATAACATACTCAAGGGGCCAAGGTGTAAGACGCAAAGGCCAACTTAGGGAAATAACCAACACCCGTGAATCCAAGGAAAATGAAACAGTCCAAACAAGGTTAAATTATTTCAGCTGCCGGGAGTGTTAACAACTACATTAACGCCAGAAAAACTCAAGCTTCTTCTTCAGCCACGTATACGATATAGAAGACAACCTCATGTATATAAATAATACCTCAAAATCTATGCAACGAGCTCTAGGTCCCATCTAAGAGGTTCCTTAAAAAAACTCGATTCTTGCTGAGCCACCGAGGAAGCTCGTTTCTTATCTTGTGTAAGCCGATTTTTGCACGCATTAAGGTCCTGAACAATCATCCAAACGTAATTACTGGTTCTGAAATTAAAGCGCTGGTTGTACATGGCTTGACTCATACGAAAAGCTATAAGAGTTTTCACATACTCGGAACATACTTTTAAATGAGGACACTATGATCTTCTCTTTTTGACGTTTGCTTGATTTAAAAAAAAATTGGCACGTGGTTGTGTTTACAATTCCTAGTTTGGCATCAGTTTAAATATGAATACGAAAAAGTAGCATTCTGACATATTTTGCTTTTTATTTCCATAAAGGTAAAATCTCAGCACAAGCTGCTAAAGTATTACGGGATGTGTGTCGTGATGAAGCCTTAAAAAAAACCACCTTGCCGGTAATGGTCTGTCAAATTATGTTCGGGAAATTTATCACTTAAAGTCGAGTCACGTTCAGAATGGCTAAGTGTAATTGATGCTGACAATATCGAGACTCTAATCTAATCGTTCGATCCGTTAGATATAACAAAATCATAGTCTTCTACAATACGTAAAAAAGTTGATATTAATATATCATTTAACAAAGTGAATAAATGCTTGTGATTTGCATCTTCAACGGAATGAGATCGAAATATTTACTAACCGAATCACCACTGCTGATGAACAATTTATTGCTTACCAAAACGCCAACTGCAAACGATCATGATCGAAGCATGATTAACCGCTACAGATCACTTCAATGGCTGATATCACCAAAACAAAATTTTTCTTTCAGTTTGGTGGGTTTTCTTGGGTGTGGTATATTTTGAACTGCCCCAACAATCAAACGATTAATTAATATGTCTATTGTAGACAAATTAAATCAACGAAAAACCTCCAGACTCGAAAAATCGCAAAGATAAAATTGTTCATCATGACAATGCTACCGCGCCATCTTGAATCACTCGCCAAAAATTATAGGTGCTTCGTGAAGGCGTGATATTACATCCACGATATATCGTTGACCTCGAACCTTCAGATTACAATTTTTTCGATCTCCGTAGAAGTCTTTGAATGAAAGTCACTATGCATTGCAGTTGGTTCAGATTTTTATTGGTAAAAACCAGAAGTTCTCTTTTCAAAATCATTTTAAACGAATCAGAAAGTAACCAACATTAAATAATTCAGAACAGAAAAGTGACAATATGAAATAGTTCAGCTTCAAATAAAAAAAAAAAGTACAAAATTTTCCAAATTTTAAAAACTACTATTCTTCAAATTAAAAGTTTTTCGGAAGGAACCTTAGATTTGCATTCGAACAAGCCCATTTTTGTTACACACATTGATTATATTTTCAACCAATCAATATTAAAATGTTTCGGTAATTGATTAATAATTCGGACCAAATTTGCTTAAAATCCACATTTCGGATAATTTATGCCCATTGCAGGAAATTTTGATGTTCATTCAATCACATTCGTTTTTAGAACACACATTGATTATAATCATGATAACTCAATAATAACATTACGATGAATCTGATACATTTTTTTTTTTTTGCAATTTTGCTGAAATCCCTCTTTTCGGACCATATAGGTTCATTGGAGGTACATCTGATTTTGTATGAGGCATGCTTATTGTGGGTCGCCCCTATCATCATACTTATGCCGAAGTACGAAATTGCGTTTAATTGAATTATTTTACTTTAAGCCCTGTATTGGGAACAGATAGGAGCACTGGACCTACATCTGATATTTATCCAATCATGTTTATGTTTGAAACACACAAACATGACACCCAATTAAGACATTTAATTGCAAATGAATATCACAACACATGAGTTTTTGTTGGGCAGGCAAACCAATCTTTACTTCGGAATCAGTTTACAGACTCACAGTGCTATAGTGCTATCAAGCACACATGCATAAATTACAAGTCTTGCCAAAATGGATTTGGATAAAAATAATGACTGGCATTATAATAAAAATTTAAATCAACATAGTAAGACGCCAAAATTTTGCCTTAGCAGGAGCCATACCCACTTTATACCAGCAATTGCCATTTTTATTTACAAAGTAACTTTTATAATCTTAGTCAAAAACTAGGGATATTATGGGTTTGTATAAACTATTCAATGAATAGCAAAAACCATTCAAAAATCATAAAAATGAAATTGGGCGATACCTGGCTGTTTGTCAGTGCTACTAAAAACACTATAATTGGATGAATTTTTGGGGTAGGTGGCATATGCTTTCAGATTACTGAAAAAGTTTTTATAACTGTACACTTTATTTAGTGAAATACTGCGTTACATCAAAACAGGTTACTGAGATTTCGTATAGAATGGTTATTTTCGAATTTAAGAAACCTCGATCCATAAATTTGGGTACCCTTCAAAGACCTTTAAATAAATAAAAACAATTGAAATTAATGGTAGGTTTATTTATTTTCAACTTCTTCAGCGGTCTTTTTTTTATGATATAAAAAAAAAAAAAAATTAAAAACATTAATAACATAGATACATTCATTATACCAAAAATTCTTAATTAATTATTGATATTTTTACTTTAATTACTTCAACTTCTATTGTGAGATGTTACTTAAAAATTAAATAATGTTATTATGATGTGAACTAATGTTACGATTTTTTTTTCTGTTTCTTGCTACTTCAATGTTATTTTTTCTATATAAACTTCCGAACAACAACAATCGTCTGTTGTCCTGTATTTCGTTGTGGCTGCTATAGTTAAATAGTTATGTTGTTGAAATCGAACTTGTGGTTGTGTACTATTGCATGTTGCGCCAGTGCAGTTATTGCTATTTTTTGTTTCAGTTAATTTGGAATACTACATTGTTTTCTTTTTGGTGCAATAATTTTTTTTTAGTGCTGTGCATATATGATTTATGGTTTTATTTCATTTATATACAATGGTGATGCTGTTGTTTGTTGTTGTTATAGATATTATATATTTTCGTTGTTGTTTACATTTTAAATATAAAGTTGACATATATATATTTTCCTTGCGTTGGCAACAGCCGTTGTTTCGAGTTTTTTGAATTGTTGAAATTTTCCAATTTCATATTTCTTATAAGTAACTTACGATCTATCCTATTTGTTTACATATTGACTTCTATTTTATAAAAGTTCTGATATCGATTTTGATTTTTAAATGCATTATGTAGCTTACA
Organism: Cirrula hians; assembly: GCA_001015075.1. Classification (NCBI taxonomy): domain Eukaryota; kingdom Metazoa; phylum Arthropoda; class Insecta; order Diptera; family Ephydridae; genus Cirrula; species Cirrula hians. The sequence continues at coordinate 10,165 of JXOS01027239.1, forward strand.
ATTAGGAGTTATGAAATGAATTTAGAGTGTTAACTGCCCCGCCCCTCTAAAAAATTTCAGCACGAAATTTATGTGACACATCATAAATCATTCCCTTGAATTTTGGCAACTATACTGATAAAATACATAATTATGAGCACAATTAATACCACTCTTATAATTCATATCAAATTATTATTATAATCAATTAGGAATTTTATAATTTCTTTTATATTCACAATATTAAAAAAATATATTAACCTGTGGCATATCTGGAGGAATTCGGGACCGTGTTCTCTGGTGCGGTATAAGAACATCGGAGAAGGCTAGTTTGTATAAGGATCAAGATTCAACCGCCTTTTAATTTCCATGTTTCACAAATCGCAGTTAAAATGTTTTATATTAAAAATATTAACTTCGTCGTCTCTTAAATTAGTTTCTACTAAGACTATTCTCTTTATTTCATCAACAATATCATCTACTCTGCTCGTAATGTTATACATTTTTTTTCGAATCCATCAAATGTTGTTATCGAGGAATAGGATAGCAATGTGCCAATGTATGTGTTATTGATTACAAATTAAAAAATATGTTTTCTGATATAAATAAATCTTGAAGTATCAATCTTCTTGTTCAAAATGCTACAATCCTTGAATCACACAAACTTCCAGTTGTGCTCCTACTTTTTATTTTCATCATTCCACTTAATGGTGCTCCTTCGTTATTTTATTTACTATGCAGATACAATGTAATTTTAATCAATTTAAACGGTAACTGATTTGGCCTTATCAATGGTAATTACAACATTTCTCCTTACTTTTTACGCAATATTTGTTATTCAAGCATTTTTGCTTGTCATCTGCAAAAAGATCAGTTCCCATCTGAGGCAATGTCATGATTGGTTTATTGAGCTTTCCATTTCTCCCGCATTTGCCTATGTATTGAGAGTTAAGAGGGCTTCTATATCATTTAAGTGGATCAGCAGTATTTGCGTACTACTTTGCGCATCGTCTGAGCGATATGTTTTGTTATTGAACACTTGTAAATCATATTAATCAACCCAAATACGTGATTTACTCCGTAAACTGAGCTACTGCCTAAGGCCTCGTGAATTTTTGTATACGTTCTCAATGAAATTGAAAAAGTGTATATTAGTTCTGACTGTACGTTTGTAACACCCAGAACGAATGTTCGGAATACTACCCAAGCATATGCCGTTTTAATCAGTATCACCATAAGAATTGATCAAGCGGCGTCCAACTGTCGTTCCACAAACAAGGACAACCCCTATCAAAATTTAAACTGACATGATCAGCATCACTACAGAAATTGATCTAGCCATATCGTTCGGTGCGTCCTTTCGTTTGTAAGCAAAAATCAGAAAGAACGAATTGAGCGTGACTAAAGAATTTCGGCACATACATTCAAGGGAAAAATGTAAGATCGAAGTTTGAATTTGGTTAAGATTCCACCAATATATCGGGTACCTCCATTACACCTCTTTAGTCAAAATTGGGGCCTTAACTCAATTGGAGCCGTAAGAGAAGGTATTTTCCAATGTAATTTCGTTATTAAGTGGATAATCATAACATCTAAGTGTGTTCTGAAAAAAGTAGTTATTGAATAAAAATCAAAGGCATTTCCAGTACTGCCATTTGGTCCCAATACAGATTTAAGTCCAGACTGTTTACGCTCGATTCAACGAAAATCAGTAAAAAATGAAGTTTGTCATAACATGTAAGAACTATGGTATAGATGCACATACCGGTTATTGCGACAACTTCGAATTCGTCTATAATATTAGATACCTCCGATAGTAAATTTAATTAGGGAAATTTGCATAAAACCTAGGGATATCATCACATTTTCACATAGTTAGTGTGTAAGGTAGGTATATTTGCTTCATTGTCATGATAATTTTAAATTTGAGGAAAATCGGTCTACAATATGGGTAACCTGCTTTAGGTTGTTTACTTACGATTTCAGGGATATCACTTGTATTAGTACCACCTGATGTAATTTTTGTTTTACTGTTTTTTAAAGTTAAGAATTAAACATGTAATGTTCACAATACTTTGAATCCATAGAATAATTTTCTTTAATTTGCTTTTATTGGAAAAATGTAAAAAATTTTAAGATATGGCGCGTTTTAAAAACACGGCAGTACAGCAATAACATGCAAATGACATTAAGAGGGTCATTAAAAATGACCAACGGGGTCTACAAAAATTGGGGGTAAATTAATCTATTTTTCAAAGTACAAAATCCAATATCCTAGCTATATTATATAAGAAATATTTCATGTGGTTAATAAAACAAAGGCTACAATAAACAACTTTTTCTAGAGATTTGCCGTATAAGGGATATCCCTCAGATTTAAGTATTAACACACGACAAGCCCAACACACTTTCATCCCGAACTTAAGTAACTTTTGATAAAAACATGAATTAATTTTAATCGGGCTCAGTCAGTCAATAGCCAATGATTTTGCTGCGTTATGCTATTGGATTGTACGAAAAGAAATTCCCGTTTTCACATAAAGAAAGATCTGACCATTCTTTTTTTCCTGGCATTCGTTAGCTGTCACTTTACTTTGGAAAACAGTGCGGGTTGTTTTTGAAACAATTGCATCAATTCGACTTATATTATTTCTTTATTTCCGTAAAGGAAAAAACCCAGCACAAGCTGCTAAAGTGTGACATGATGTGTATGGTGATGAAGCCTTAAAAAAAAACACCGTGCCGGTATTGGTTTGTCAAATTCTGTTCGGGAGATTCATAACTCAAAGTCGAGTCACGTTCAGATCGGCCAAGTTGATGCTGACGATATCGAGGCTTTAATCGATTCGGATCGTCATGTTACTCTGCGTGAGATTGTAGAGAGGGTAACTTTTCCAAAATCGTAGTCGTCTAAAACTCGTAAAAAACTTCCTGTAAATATATTATTTAACAATGTGAATAAATGCTTCTGATTTGCATCTTTAACGCAATGAATTCGAAATTGTTAAGCGAATCATTACTAATACGTAACATTTATTGCTTACCATACCGCCAATCCTCATGCTCCAAACATATTGAACCGCCACAAATCACTTCAATGGCTGATATTTACCGAAAGATGATTTTGTCAGTTTGTTGAGATTGAATAGCGGTGATTCATTTAGAACTGCCTCACACAACCAAACGATCTATTGAGATATCAACTGTCATATGTATTTTGTACACATTATTATTTGTCCATAATCGCCTTACGTTTGCACCGCTATGTTTACGCTTATCAACTCGATCGCTCAATATTGTTTTGTTCTTTTTTTTTTTTGGACTTGTTGATCACGCTTGGTATGTAGAAACGTTACGAAAATGTGTATATAAAATTTTGGTAGCGATGTGGCGCCAGTCAGTGAGCTACTGAGGAGCATTGTAGTGCTGCATAATTTTGGAACACAGTTCTGTAATTTGTTTTTGCTGCTCTTGGTTTAATGTACTGAACTAGACGAAAGACTCAATTAATTGTTACGTAAACAAAATCTGCGCAGACAACCAATACTTGACCGCATTAAAAAAAAAATTAAGAAACAATTTGAAATTTAAGGTATGTCTGAGTGAAGTACGAAGCAAAATTTTTTTACTTCCTGAAAGTTGGAGCGAAAGCACATGTTGAGAAAAAAACTCAACAAGAAAAACTAAAGGAACAATAAAACAACAAAAGCAGAAACACCAACTACTAAGTCTGCAACCAAAATAAGAACTACAGCAACAACAACTAGATCAGATACGTAATTTGTTGATTCTTTTGACTCGTTTATATTAGTCGGTTTTGTTGAATGGAAATAATTAAAATTAATTCATTTTTTTTCTGACGTTTCGTTGGATTTTCGTTGGATTTTCCCTTTTCTTCAGCGAGATAGTTTATTATATGATTAGATATAATTGATTTATTATTTAATTATCATTTATTATGCTATATCCGTATGGAAGACGTCAAAATTACAAACATGAAGTTTAAATATCACAAAAATTACACTTAAGAGTAAAAATAGTACGTTACACATTTAAATGTATTTGATTCAGAATTTTGAATTCAACTTTCTGTGCAAAAGAATATTAAAGTTGTTCATATGCACATCCTCCGCCAACTATCTATAGGAATTGAGTATTTTGAAGGTCAAGTAAACCTTCCCTAATTTTACTTTTCCGATGCACAGTGTTGAATCAAATGTGCCAACTTTGATCAACAGGTAAATTTTTTCAGTGATTTCATAATGAGGGTCGGCCATTTGAATGTTTGCCGGAATGTTCCAATTTCTAACATCCATGGTTTCTGCGGATGGTTTGTAATTAGTTTTTGGGCTCAGCATGGGCTTCCGAAATACGATTGGGTCTTAGCTTCTAGATATGCTTTACAATCAATGCGATCCTTATCAATGAAGCTCCCATTAACTGTATTTATTAATACCTTTGCTTCGTTCTATCTTGAACTGCTGTGAGAGATACAGTGCGATGTCAGCCAGCATCGTTTTTGTTGAGCCAGTGCTACTACTGGCCGCAGTGTTCTAACATCTAACTGCTAGATTATTCATTTTATTTCCCAGGTGAAGCAATGTATTTTGTTTTTCACACTATTTTGAGCAATTTCCGGAGGACATAATTTCGCAATATTGATTGCGATACAAGCAATAAACGAAAAATCGTGTATTTTTTGCTGCATTCAGACTTTGGTTAAAAACGCTTGAATTTCTTTACACAATATACGGGAAGATGGATGATCTATTGAGCATTTTTGGTTTTTCCGTTAGTGAAGCATGTATCTTGGACTTAAAAGCGATTGCTCTCACACTCCGTGCTAAGGTGCTTTGTCAAAATATGAACCAAAAGAGGATCTCAATGTTCTGTATTAATGTCCAATCCTTAAAAAAACATATCGTTTGGCATGATGAAATTGACTGCTTCTCCACAAAATGAGTTAACAAATCTTTGAATTGTCCTGACTTCAGAGAGTTTCCATCAAACCTTGAGAGTATTCCCTTGGCTAGGCCCAAGTGTACATCAGTATTGACTTCACCTGACCGTGGAAGCCTGTATGATTCAGAACCCATTCAAACATTAAACATTTTTTGCGAAACCGTGACCACTATTATTTGGTCTGTATTAAAGAATTCCTTGTAATTGTATACACCAAAGCACTGTACACGAAGTTACAAATATTGTAATGCACTTCTTTCGACGATTTTTTTGTATTTTGTAATAGCTTGGTAAATGCTATGTCTTATCATTAAGCAAGCCAGCTAGTGATGCCCGAATAGAATTCGGCATCCATTGCTGCATTGCGGGTATCCTTCGCTCAGCCATCATTACTGCTGCATTACAACTGCTGGTAATAATGGCCGTGCTGCTGTTGTTGCAGTTGTTTACGAGAATCATATCACTGAATTGCCTGTTTGAAGATATCCTTGTACGACTTGACCAATTGTGCAATGTCATTGGAGTTGCTGAGGGAAAAGTACCTTTGTAAACAGACTGATTAATCATGCCACGCTAAACGTAGTCATATTCATCGCACAGTGGGTCCAGCAAACACAGGCGTTCCTTTTGACTCTGGGATTCTTTTTGCGAGTTGCTGACAAATCTGGATAGCTTGATACCAGTTGCATTCAGAACCTTCATTATTTTACAAATTGGCAATTTTTCAAATAAGTTCAATCACATCGGGGTCACCAAAAAATGTCTAGAAGGTTTTGTCCAAGAACAAACTAGTCCGAAAACATGTATCGAGACCTTTCGTGGACTTGGTATAGTATTACATCAGTTATACTGCAACACTTGGTAATCAGAATTGCAAATGATTGAATTTATTTGAATATTGTTTATTTGATGTAAAAACAGTGACTTGTAAACTACAATTCATATAAATAATCATTAAAATTAAAAATACGCAATGTGTGTAATAGCACTTTCTACATAAAACTTATGTTTTTTTGAAACTTTACAAAGCGTAAACCTGAGTAATAATATAAAATAACGATTGCGAGAGCAAACAAGAACAGTAAGGCCAGTACTTTTGCTGCGCTATTGGCACGAATAGTCCCAATTATTAAACAATGTTAATTACTGCTGTTTGTTTAGTCGCTGTTGGTATTAAAATAAAGAGTCACAACAGTGTTGAAATTCAAAAAAATTTTGATGAATCTACTGGCTGGGTAATGTTGTCTTCCTATTTCACGGAGATTACCACGAAAGGCGAGAGTTGCATCACATGCCACTGATATAAAGTATGCGAGAATTGTTTTTTCATCACTATCATATTAAACAATAACAACAAAATCTGTTAAAAACTTCGGGTACTTTTCATGCGACGTGCACTCCTGACTTAACGAAAATTTTAGTAAAAGACAGACGTTTCATGATTTCCTGCTCATAAAATTTGGCGTGGGAGCTCCTAAAATAATTGCCATAGCATTATGCAATTAGAGTAAAATCACCAAAAAAAAAACTATAAATACTGCCCATAGAGTATTTACGAGTATTTCATGTCATGCTTCTAAAATTTTCTATGGAATCTTTTTTAAGCCATTACTGTAATATTTTACCATTTCATCATAATCTGTCAACGATTTTGAGGATTACATATAATGTTTGCTCTCAATGTCATGAAAATTCTTAGTTCAGCGAGGTATTTCATCGCATTTTCCTGCTATTTTGTATTAATGCGTTCTTAAATAATTGCCAAATAAGTCGACAACATGAGTAAAATTAGCACAACATTTCTTTATCAAATGAATGACTGAAGTGCATTAATTGATTCTGCCGGACTATAACATCTGTTTTGTTTGTATTTTATTTTTTGTATTAATCTTCAAACTTTGTCCTAGTTGCATTAATCATATTGAGATTAAGGTGAGCTCTATAATTTGTTAATTGGATAATCTCGAAAGCCGGGTACTATTTATATGCTGTGCAAATAAATACATATATTTTCATTGAGAGACCGAAGTTAAAATAAACCGAATCCTCCCAGTATCACTTGTAGAATTTCATTTTCACCTACAAAACGCGATCTTGAATAACATGTCATCACATACATCTTATTTTAAGCATTCAGTTGGTAGAAAATAACATTCATTTATATTTTCTTATCTCATGGTTTCTCAATGATTTGTTTACAATTAATATGATCTCACAGGCGCATCTTTCGAGTTTATATTTGAAAGAAGTTTGGATATTACAGAAGAGCCCTTTCCAAGGAATCGTATATGAGCATGTTTAGCACGGGATTTTGGTTAAAGGCCTTGGCAGAACTGCAAGAAATACTATAGATTATCCTGATACAGGAAGGAAAATGCAGGCATCTTATCAAAAAATTAAATAAAAAGATCCAATTAAGATCAGTTTTTACCACTTTCTCTAAATTATAAAGTATTTATCGTAAAAATAACTATTTTTTTCATTTTGTAGAAAATAAAATATGAGAGAACTGGACCTTAACCCAATTATAAAGGAATATCAAATATATTACTTCAATTTACTCAATATTAAAATGTACCATTTCATTAATAAGCAATCACTTCTATATGCTTTCATAATTCTCACATAAGGTAATATTCAAACCTCCGTGATGTTTTCTTTAAATGTAAAACTATTGGCAAGTGTATAACTCCATGATTGCCCATTCCATGTTATTTGTTAAAAAACACCCCCATTTATTAATTAAGTTGTGACCACATGCTGTTCAAGGAGTTAAAAAAAACGAAGGTGTCAGTGCTGAAAAATGATTTAGAGTTTCCGACATTATGGACAATGATCACGCATTCAGAGTGCCTTCTATTTCTATAATCCGATCTTAGACATAATTTTTATCTTTTATGAGCTTTTAAACCTGATTCCACCAAAATGCGTACAGCGTGGTGGATAATAAAAAATGCTGATTATACTACAGTATTCGGGAACGCAATTCAAACTCTGTTTGTGCCAAAGCAGTAAAAAATGGAGTTGGAGTGCACGTGGGTAATGTAATTCACAAAATGTTTATTAGTTCCAGTTATACGTCAGTAACAGAGAGAATGAGTAATCGGCCCCTCTCAAAATATATGCTGATATGAATAACATCACGACGGGTCTTGACTGAGCATCCACCATCCAGAAGTACCGCCAAGAACGATGGCCTTGAGTTAGATTTACAACATTTGGCACATATATTCTATTAAAAAATGCTAGATTTAAATTTTTTTTAAATCCAATCTGTTTTTCGTGGACGGCCAGTACACCTATTTACTGAAGATTGGGTAACTCAGTCTACTGCAGCCAAAAGACTTGATATATTGTCAAAAAATTGTCTAGCCAGGTGGAAAGCCATATCAAGCTCAAGCATTTAATTTTTACACTTCTCTGTATTTGGAACCAACGTGAATCTTACTGTTTGGCCTAAGCTGACTGAAACTTTACAATTCGTTTCCATTTACTTAGTAATCCAATTCAAACTGGTCCGGAAAGGTACACACATGCGTTGATAAGGTGCCAAACCAGCTGGCGTGGACGGAGGAAAACTGTATCGAATTATGAATTAATGCCTCTAGTCAAATAACTTGTATGATGTATCCAATCGTACTCCTACGTTCATGACTCTAATTTTAACTAGATACGGAGATTATTGGCAAAATTATGTCATTGCAGAGTCTTCCATGATGCGAGAGTAAGTTAATCTCAGTTTTTTTGGATCAATACATTGATTTGATGATGCTGATTAGAGATGTCTCTTTCTGCGTTGGCGTTAGTAAGACCTGTGATTCCCTTGAAGTTTCGCGTTCCTAAGAATGACTGACGAATTGAACTATGTTTCTTTATATACTTTGTGGTTCCTGAAAGGAGCTCCTCAGTGGAATACCAGAAATGGTGTTTGAAAACTAGTTTCCTTGAGATTTTGTTAATATTATATGAACCGTATTTGTGGAGCGTTCATGAAATCTTGCACTGGGAAGAAATGTATGTAATATGATGGCATGTTTATGCATTACAGAGGCATTTGTAAGTCTATTAGATCATATACAGATTTAGAATTTTCAAGTCATTTCTCCATTCTAATAATTCGGTTCAAACAACACCATTTGTCATTTGCTATATATTATACAGAAGTTATTCCTTTTTTCCGTAGTTGTTAAATAAATACGTGATATTTACTTCAACTGGAGATAGCATACGACAAGTATCAAATAATCGTGCAAAATCTGATGACGTTTGTAGATTTCTAAATTGTTGATCGATTGACCTTAAAGCAGAACTTGTCATTTTTTGAATGCAAAGTGAATAGTATTTTTACTATACTGCTGTGCAAAACCAGATTTATTTCCTTGTCTTCTGCAGCAGTTTTGGGGTAGTTTAATGTTGGGTTTCTCCAAGAAAAGGACTAATTGTCTTTGATTTTAGTGGAATTTGGAAAATTATCCGATCTGCCTTGAGCCTCTTTAACCATGCTATTGTTTTACATGAACTGACGCAAAACCGGATATATTTAAAAATTTTTAATTTAACTATATTAAAGCACATTTTCATGAAGTGCAAATCTATTTCCGTCAGATATTCATATAAGTTTTAAGTAAGGAACAGTTGGACTTGGACTCGATTTCTGAAATCAAAGTAATTCAATATCAAAGCGGAAATCATTAGGAATTGAAAATATTCCACTCTAAACTGTTTGTCGTGGGTATATTCGATACAAGCAACTCTCGACGGGTGACGTTATTTTGTATACTTACGGATAATCTTTCGTGAAATCGACGATATCCGTTTTAATTTTGAACAATGTAAGAAATTATATGCAGAATTAGCACATTGCTTGTAATAAAAATGAAAAAAAAAAACACAAATTACAGATATTGAAAAACGTTATCATATTTTTTTTCCTATTTGCCCTTCAGTCTATTTTTAACATAGAAAATATGACGTGACATAAGTACATAAAATAAAAATGAATAATAATTATTCTTTAAACTGCTTCAAAACAAAAATTTGAAGATGTGATTAATTTGAGCACAAAACATTATGTTGAACTTTGCGGTTTCTACTTATAAAGCAAATTACATTTTTTGTATGCTGAATGTATTCTTTTTTTTTTTTTTTGTGTGAACAATATTTACAAATTTAACGGTTTTTTATTTTGTTTTTGTTAAACTAAAGTCATTGGTATTTTCAATATTTTTATTGTTTTGAAACATGTTAAGCACTTAAGCGCTGATTCATTCAAAGATCACCAAGGGTCAAATCAGACTACGGTAAAATGTCTAGAACTCTAGTGCACCTGTTATTGCGAAATATGGTCTTGGGCTATTGCAGCCTTGAAGAGAAATTTATTTGGCAACAAAATTATCTTTTTAAGGTTCATATTTTAACATCTTGACATTTTCCGAAAAACATAATAATTGCGCGCAAATCAAATGTACCCCAGTGCACATATCGGACCCCATCCAAAGAGGATTTAAAGATATATAAGTGTCAAACTTCAATTAAATTCAGTGAAATTTCCAAATGAAGTTAAAATAAATTGAATCCTTACCTATACATAGAACACTCGGTCGAATTTTGCTTTTATTATTCAATTAATTCCGATGCTTCGTAAGGCACACTGTCAGCCTAATATGTCTTTATCAATTATACGCCTATTTTACCATTGTGGCCAATAGACGACAACTTAAAAATTTTTTATTTTCATGTTATTAAAAAAGTTTCCACTAGTTTAAATTCTGATGAGCTCCACTAACAAAGTAGTTTTTGTTATGTCAACACAAACATATATATTGTTAAATTTTGATTCTCGTTTTAGGAGTATAAATTAGGTCATGCCGTTATTTATTAAACAAAAATCGGTTTTACAGTTGGTGTAAAAAAATATTGTCCGTCTAAGTAAGTTTGAAAGGGTACCGCAACAAAAAATTTACATTTTCGGAGCAAAAGAAAAACACAATGCCCACACTTCCGCGCAATAAGGGATACTGAAAAGGAATGCTCATTGATAACCCTTCAAAATGGTAGAGTTGCCAGATGAACCAATAGAATAATCATCAAATAGCAACATCTGTTATCAAAAGACTCACGAATTTATCTATACACTTAAACATAGAAACAAAAAACAGTTAATTATAGTAAGTATAAAAGTAATTATAGAAGTATGTTAGAGGAGTATTTTACAATTATTAATTCTGTAAACGCTCTAAACTTTCAAAATTCTAGGATATTGATATTTGTTTTTTAAAACTTACAACATTAAACAATGAATCTTGATCCTCGTCTGAACCTGAGTTGTCTGCTAATGTGATTTTCAAGAGATAATTGCAACAGCCTTAATAAAGGCAAACCCAATGCAAGATTTACGCATAGAAGTATTGCCGCCTCAATCAGTATCAACAAAGACTTCTTGTACAGTCTTTTAATATTTTAATTTCGTCATCTATAGTTTTGTTTAGGAATTTTGCTGTACTCTTGGCATCATCGGAATGTTGAAAGTGTGGATATAAAGTTATATATGACAGTTAACAACCAGAGTGTAATACGTCGTGTTGAGTATTTGTATTCGTTTGCCTTGACACGAACACAAAATGCGTTTGTGCAAAATACTTTATTTGATTACCAACATCAATCCAATTGTTATATTTATTCACATAATCATTAAAATGGATTTCAAGGTATGCTATGGTAATGTCCATTTAATATAGCATTATGTTATTCTAAGCCGCCATGGATACGTCCATTCTTAATGTAACTTAGCCAACATGAAGAATGAGTTACGCTTTATATTTATCCTGAACTCTTTAGCACAAATTTTGGCATTACGCGCCACCAGTTTTCAGAATTATCACCCCTTAAGGCCTCTTCGACCGTTGTGGTAGTTTTAACCCCTGGAATTATTTCGAGAATTGATTCAATGGATATAATGTCATCTTCTTTATCTTTTTTTAGGTCGGAGTAGATTCTGAACTTTATTCATACTATGAAAACAAAAAACGTTAATAGAAAGTTTAAGAACTATCAGTGGAAAGAATGGAGTTTAACTCAGCTATTGATATTATTACGCTTTTAGTCAAGTGAACACCAGTAAATTCGTACTCTGTTTCATGTTAGCAAACACATGCGCAAATTCTTGGAAAACCAAGCAATCCTGTTTTGTAAGTTTCAAAAAATGTAAAAAAGGAAGAAGAAGCCAAGTGGTTTACCTGCGGTCAATTGTTTGTACGAGCATTAACCCAAATGTACTATTTCAAGTAAATGTGTATGTAGACAAATTTTGGCAGCATTGAAATTTTTAGACCCCAGGGGTTATCAGTAGCAGGTGGCCACAATGTGTACGTGGCAGTGAGAAAGCTCAATAGTCAATGTCTACGTGTCTGTCTGAAGTTTGCCATACCATTGGGAAGGTATCAAAAGCTAAAATGTTTCAAATGACAGTAACAGAAAAATATGAGGCAAGGTGTAGTTGGTGCTGTTGATGGGATTCACATCCAATGTATCAAACCACGCATGAATGACCATTTATATATTCCATTATTGCACAAAACATTACATACGTGTATAGTAAATAAATTTAAATATATCAAACAATTTTGCAACCAATGTTTTAATTTATATTTTCAAATTGCAAACAAAAAATCTAGAACTAATCGAAAATTGATTTTTTTTTTATTTTATCAAAATATTAAAATATATTTATTTTAACTTTCAATCCAATTACTTATAATTTGTGCTCATTGCTTCCTTTAAACCGTTGTGGAATAACATTTGCTAAAATACATATTTATGGAAACGGCCAAAATTACATGCTACTTTCGAATTACAGAGTGCGCTTTTGCGAAATTAGTAGCAACACGATGCGCAACGCGATACATAATTGCCCATTGAAACTTATTCTTACAAATGTTTTTGTTGGATTTCTATTTTTTATATAATAAACGGTTGCGCTTAATTCTATTAGACAGGTAGTACAAACAATTTTGAGGTTTTGGCAGTAATATAAAATATGACAACCAAAAACAAATGCTATTTCATTTTCATGATTAAATTTTTCCTCCTTAAATGTTTACTCTAAAACTATGTATTAATAGATTTTGTTCGGGAATATCAAATCCCAAAAATTCCATTATCGCTCGAATATTATCAATTTTATTAGAGCTTTCAACATAACTAACATCTTGCGTAGTTATCCCTTTCTTTGAAGTATCAGAGTATTCACATATTGAATATTAATTTCCCCTTGGTAAACTCCGCTTATTCACTAAAATATTTGAAGTGCTGATCATCGGGACTGCGTTTATACTATACTATGTAAGCCGTTGTTCTATCCAATGCTTTTGTAGGCGTTCGGTTGTGAAAATAAGTAGCGGTAATGATGGCATCTCACCACAAAATTCACTTAAACCAGCTGCTTTCTCATGGATCTGGCTATTTCAACCAACTACCGGGGAAAGGTTCAGCCACAGCGTTTGAGGGGTTAAACGGATGAGTACGCTAACGAACTACATCTTTTCCTTGAGGCATCAAATCCGTTATCAAAAAATATTCAGGCCTCTTATCAGATTTCAACACGTTTATTTGTTTTTATTACCTAATGATAGTATATTAATAGCAACTCATAGATTGCTATCTGCTATCAGGTATTAAATTTAATAGTTTTGTTTGACCTTTTTCTATTCTGTGTATCCAATTTTTATACCTTTTTGTCATGTTTGCATTTTGCTTTTGTGTTCTCATAGAAGTTGTTGATAAGTGGATACAGCATCTTAAGCAGCTCGTCTCGATTTTGAACTCCTGTCAATATTCGGATCATTTTCAACACATTGATTCCTTAAATTCCAGTTACAGAAGTCAAACTCCCTTTTACAAACGACATCGAAAGTTCCATTTACTCTAGTAGTGATTTCAACTACTATCAATATTTTTCTTTTTTTCTTGCTCAGTAAATTCTTTGAACTCATCATTACTCTTTCTTGAACTATTTCTTCGACATCATCTTCATTTACCTAATTCAAACCAGTTGGTTTCGCATATGTCTTCCACTATTTCATCCATCTCGTCAGAGTGTGCAATGTTTTAGGTCTAACGTAAATCTGGCTAAATGGTCTTCCATACTGATGATATTGCAGTTGCTCTGATAATCTCTTTCGAAGTGTTAAGTGATGGGGCTCCGAGACCAACAAAATTGTTGGTGACGTCATCATCGTGGTATCGTACTCTAACAATAAATGACAACAAAAGGGATAGGTGTCATTAATAATACATCCGGTGTAATTTTCTTTTAAACTAAGATCTTGAAGAAAAGCTCCTATAGCCTCTTCAGCTGTGAAAATTTTAAAATTGGACCCTAAATTGTAGACGGTTCAAATATTGTTCCCTTTGTTGTTGGTATTGTTGTTATTATTGTTGTCGTTGTTGTTGATATTTTTAAGTTTGTTGGCTCCTCAGTAGTCGTGAATTCATCTACTGATGATTCTAAAGCATATAATTTTTTTTTATTTCATTCATTAACATTCAACAATAAATAATTCAGTAATAAAGATATATTTAGTTTTCATATATCATTATTTGAAAGTGTTACATTGAAGTGAATATGATTAAGAAATAGTATGATCTAATTTCATTATAACATTTTGTAAAAAATTGGTATTGTCTGTTGTTCTTCCATCTACTTTAGTTATATATCCTTCAATATATAATATACTTTCGCTGATTGATACATAAAAATCTTGATTTTGTATTGGTATTCGAATTCAATCATTGTTTTTATATGATTGAATATAAGATCTATAACTATGATATTTTTTGGTCATGCTTTCATCTAAATCAGGCTTTTCAAATTCGTTTATAATTTCATTAATTTTTAATTTATTTTAATTTGAAACCAAAACTTTGTAACAATTCTCTATTTGTTGCGGAAAGCGGTGTTATATTTTCTTTATTATATTGAAATGGATTGACTTTTGTTTTCTTTCCGGTGTTAAAGATTTTAATGGTTCATTAAGAAGAAGAGGGCCTTGATCTATTATTTTCAATATTGACGAGCTTATTTCTTCAGTATTTACAAGTAAATATATAACATTTCGCGGAGTCTCACTGATTTTGTAACCTGGACAAACGTAATTGTAAACTGATGAAAAAGGTGTGATGATTTTCCATTTATATATGATCCATTTACAATATACAATTTTAGGATTATAGAACTCAATTTTTTTATATATATGTGTAAATCAGAAAAATGTTTTGTTCTTGTCGAATAAATTCCAAAAGTCTTCCAATGCTGTTTGGTTTATTCAAGCACACTTTTTCATTTTTAGAAAATAATTCCGTTTGTATTGTATTGTTTGTATTGGCTTTTTTCCAATATGGAAAAGATTATTTCCTCAATCTTTGTTTGGAATAGAATGATATGCATCAAAATTAATTAGTCCGAATAGAGAGAAAGAAAATAGTATGTTGTTAGTATTGATATTGTCTCCATTACAGTTTATGTTACCGACATACTTTATGATTGTTGGTAAGCCTTTCGAATAATGATGATGACTTTTAAGTTAATATCCTTATCATTAATTCGAGAATTATGATTAGATGACAAAGCAAACCATTTGACATACATCATATTTTTCTTTTGAAGATTTTTCAATAAAATAAACTTGAGGACATTTAGTTTTCACTAATTCATATTCATGGAATCTGCCTTTCATTCATTTCCTTGATAATCTTCTAAAATATAAATAATTGCATTTTGAATATATCTGATTTTAACAAATTCTGTTGTCCAATTAGGGACTAGGTCTATGGAAGATCATTAAATTGATATTTACGTTTTTTAATAACATTTTTTCATTTGAAGAATAGACTCGCTTGGGTGCCATGTTTATTGTTCTATGAACCGTGTTAATATATTAGACTATGAAGTTTTTGTATTCAATAATCCATTTAAACGACCCCTTAAAGCTGAACTCATTCCACTTTATTGTTTTTGGTGTTTTCAAATTAAATTGTTCAACTATTGCTGGTTTGAGTGATGAAAATATTGAATAATGATTGTAATCATGCTTTCCATTTATTTCTTAAATTTCATATTAAAACATTCCTTACCATTGAATATTTGAATATTATGTATATGCCTACTCTCGCGGAAGATTCTATTCATTCCATTTACAACTGTTGGGCTGTTTTATTTACAGATTTATAGGCCATACTTTTTTCGAGAATACATCTATAACTGTTGAAAATACCGGTATCCTTCGTTATCACTCTCATTATTACCCATTTCCACTAACTCCGCTTGACATAAATCATGAATTCCCTTTATAAAAAATAGTCTTCGTTTAAAATTTTTTCGTGACTTTTCATATAGGTCTTTAATTATGGATATTTTGTTTTAATCTTATTGCTAATTCTTTTTTCAAAAGTTATTTATTGGTTGCTTTATTTTTTTAATTATAACAATATCCGCTTCATCCTTTGAACCAGGCAAAAGTTCAAATAGACAGATTCCAATCACTTTAAAATTCTCTTTTTAATCTGCTTACTTTCAATTGCTTGAACAAGAAAATAATTATCGTTTGTAATACTCTTATTTAAAATTGTCTGAACATCTTTTATTTGGTTTTCTAAGTTTTTCTGTAATTTTTCATAATTCTCCATTAAGAAATTTTTGTTAACCACATCATAATGGTCTTTGGATACATCCAAATTTACAAAACGCTTCATAGATTTAAATTCTTATCTTGATTCAAGTTGATACCTTAACCTTTTTTTATTTACATGGTTAAGATTATCAGTTAATTTATCTAGCAACCAAATGTATTCATTTTAATCTAAAAAATTATATTTGATTATTTCAACTCCTCTATTATATAAATGATTTCGTTTTGATGTTTGCTATGTCCTGCGCTTTGAGATGATAAGAGTAATCAAAATCTGTTTTTTACCCCATTTCGATTATCCCAATATACAAACTGCTATTTATTATCATAAGACTTTAATATTCCACTTCCTTTTCGTAATCCATCTGTATTTGAATTGAGTAGATTTCGTATAATTTGTTTAAAATTAAATGAATTTGTTCCATTTATTTGTTCATTGCGCTGATAGTTTCATTTATGTGACATTGTTATCAGTAAAATTTCTCTCTTCTTTTCCAAATCGTCTTCGTTATAATTCATCATCATTATGAAACGAAAGCTCAAATTTAAGATTATCATTAGCGTACCACAATATATTGTTTATTATTATTATTTCAATGTTATGAAGAATTTTCAACTATTGATATGGATTTTTAAACTTATTGTTATTGCTCAAATGAACGCGTGGTCGTTTATAATTTCTATTCAATTGCGTTTTCGCTTTGTGCTTACCGGCCGTTTGATCCTTATCTGTTTTCATATTTTTATTATTTATTTTTAATTGCGTTTTAGTTTTATGCTTAGTAGTCTTTCGATCTTCATCTATTTTAATCCCTTTATAATGTCTACTGAATTGTGTAGTTGCTTTGCGTTTACGTCTTTTATCAGTTTTCAAATCTTCAGTTTGCTTTATATTCCTTCTCATATCATCATCATTACTATCGATTAAATAAAATTTTGATTTTGGATAATTTTTGATAAATCATTTTCCATAATCCAGTCTCTTTTTATTTTTATTTGATTTTATTGATGACGTTACTGACCGAAGGTATATCTTTTTGCATTTAATTCTAATTTCACTTCCATCCAATTTAATGTTTTTCCGTTTAATACTTGCTTTATGTGGAATGTTTGATATTGTTCTTGTTGGTTAAAGTTGTGGAGTTAATGTTGGCTCTTTAGTTTCTAAGCTACTGTACTCTGGCGCATGCCCCATGCTATTGGGTAAATTTAAAGAAGTTTTATCATTCTTTATTGTTATTGATGATTTTCTACTTTTGAGACTATTAAACACATTATCCACTTCTATGTTATGATCATTCAATTTTTTAACTTTTCAAGTATTTCATGTACACGTTTAGTAATAGTTTGAAATGTATCTTTAAAAAAATTAACCCTATCTGTATCACCACTTTTATGCTTTAATGGTTTCATCTTTCATGTTATATTGCTAGTTTACAGCTACTATATATCTGATATGTAGCCGGTATGTATGTCAAGAATACTGATAAATGATATGTTTATTTATTATGGAATAAACTCATCAAATCGTTTTTTATATCCCCCTTTGCTTAAGGAATCCTATTTATTTATTACAAGAAATCAATATTTATCCTTGCAACATTCATTAAAAATTTTTTAAAAATTGCTAAATCACATACCTCCGTTAACGTGATGATTATAGATACGTTCCAAACTTATTACATCCTGTTTGAATGTAATAATTAAATTAGCATTATTTCGAACCAAATGTTTTGGTATTTTCATAGATATTTGACATAGATAGAAACAATCAATATATTTGTGTCGTCCCGTCCAAAAGTAATTTCGCAACGCTCTTTGTTTATCACAAATCACATCATCAAATAAATATTGAGTTAGGTCTAGCTTTATCAGGAGCTATTACCGCTTCATTTTCCGTATATGTAAAAAGTTTGGTTCAATAAGTTTCTTCCAATAAAAATATTTTGGCTGATATAGAGATTTTGAATAAATATATATGTTTTTAAATTTACGACTATTAGGCCTTTCAATTGGACTCAGCATAATGTTTGTTTTACCACAGTTTGATGGTCACACATTAGAGAATTAAATACACTGCTTTATGACAACTTCTGTGAGAATTTCTGTTAAAACATTGTATTTTAAAAATGCTATACGAAATGAAATAAGAAATCTTTACAGAAAGACCAACCGAATGATTTTAAATATTCAATTTAGTTTGCTAAAAAAAACAATTGATGCGAAATTCGAATGTACAAAATCTTCTATCAATATTACGCGATTACATATAAACAAGGGTATGGACTATATATATAACCGTACTCAAAAAACTAATAAAAACCCTACCATAAAGACCTTTAACAGATGGCGATTTGAAAAACTTTGGAAAAATATTTTTGAAGAATTTTGGAAGTGTTTTAATGAGCAATTGTTTACCAATACACCCATTAAAAACGGAATGCGTTAATTAGGGTAATTCCAACGGTGCAGGATCTCATTGCCTTAGCTTACAACAAGAATAAAAATTAAAAATTGGAAATTTACCACCACAACGAGAAGTTGTGAAATATATAAAACTTCCTATTACATGAACAACTATGAACAAAAACTGAAATAATACACAATCAATTGCGGTCCTTTATTTTTAAAATTTTAATTGAATAAAAATACAAAATGAAATATTTTACAATTAAACAAAAAAGTTCATTATTTAATTTTATATGAAAGTTTTTTTTTTATTTTATTTTATTTTATTTTTTTTTTTTAAAAGGAAAAATGTATCTCGTATCATCTAACCTGCTCAAAACAATTTTTATGATTTCTTCATAACAAATTGTGTTTCGTTCGGTGTTAAATACATACATAGTATTAGTAATTGTTCTCATTTTAGCATTCAAAAGACAATCTGTTTGAATGTTTGCATTCATCGTTAGTTCGATTTTAACGTTCCTTTTCTTAGCCCTTTAGGTTTTTTTAGTTCATTGTTGCAATCATAAATATTTTAATATTATATTTTCCCTCGTTAGCCAATAAAATCGTTCAACAACCATTACATTTATCTTTCATTATTCCTAACACCTTTTTATTCTTCTGATGAAAATTAATAATCAGATAAATTAATATCATTTCGAATAATCTTCTAAAAATCATCTGTTCTAATTGTGAATATAGAATAATCAGTATCTAGTTTAATTTTAGATTTTTCTTAAATTTAGGATGCATATAATAATAATGAAAATCAAGAATTTTCCATTTTGATCATTCTAAAACGATAAAACTTATAAAAATGGGTTTATCAGAAATTAATTTAATCTTTTTATTTGAATCGCAACCATATTTTCAGTAAATATTGAAATATATAGGTTTAGCAATCAGTGCGTGACCGCTTAAGTTTTCCCTATAACTCGCGCAGCTAAAATTTCAACATATTCTCGTTTATTAACATTATTCAACAGTTTGAAAAATTGTTTTTCAAATTCAATAAATAATATATTTTTCTTTCCGGTACAAATTTAATAAAAGAATTTACACTTTCATTGAACCAAGTCTATAATTTTATGCAGAAAAATGGTAAATTATTATGTTTTGGGTGAGAAGAATCTGGAAATTTTAAGTCTACTTTCAAAATATAACGAACTAGGGAATCAACCGACACATCATTTCTCGTTAAACTATCAAATTTTGCAGGCCATTTAATACCACTATGTGGGAGTTTGACATGGCATAACCATAAAGATTAATAAGATCTTAATACATTAAATACTCCGATGATATAGTTTCATCATATTTTGCTAAGAATTTATAATTAGCTACATAATGTCGTTTAGAATATTAAGCCTCCTCGAATACCCTTCTGTTTAAAAGTAGTCATTTCAATATCAGTTAACAATTCTTACACAATTTGTGTGGTCTTTAACATAGAATCCCATGATAAGACATTCTAAGGAATCAAAATCGTATGGAAATCCATCTTTTCGTTTTAAAAGATTTACTTGAGTTTCAGAAAGAGACATAGATTTTAAAATTCTAAAGTCGCTTTCATTGGTATTTTGTTTGAAAAGATTTAGTTTCAATGAGACATAAACCCTTCCTTTCCATGCACTTCATATTTTTAGAAAACATTTCAAAATTGCATTTTATATTTGCGTATTTTCTTAATTCATATTATTTTTTTATAATAACACCATCTTTGTGGTCAGATTTAATCATTTAAGTAATTATTCTATTTCTGATTGATGATTTTATACATTTGATATTATTTTCAAAGTTTTCAACATCCCGTGCTTTATGATGACTTGTCCGTAATGGTTGCACAAATTCTTTTTCAAAACCCTCATTTCACACATCTTACAATATATTGTACTAAAATCTTCATCATTACCCCTTTCTTGTTGTTGGTATTGTTTTTTTTGAAATTTTTTTTTCACAAATACAACATATAAATCGATTCATTTTTTCTCTTAAGCTTCTAGCCAGCATTTGTAATAAAATTGAAAAAACAACATGCAAAGCTTGCATGCATGCATAAAAATAGAAAAAAGCAAAAAAACTATTTTTTAATTTTTAACGCCAAGTAAAAAAATGGCTTTGGTTGGATATAAATCATCAGGAATAACAAGCGTTTGTTAAAATATAAAACTTGTGTAAAAGTGGAATTCATGTTACATATACTATGTAAGGAGCAGATAATGCAAGTGGATTGGTTGGAAGATAAAATCCTTGTGGAGGCTAAGAACTACGCAACTGTTGAAGGACGAGAAGTAGAATACATTTATGATTTTATGGACGATTGGTAAAATCCTTTACATCAGGATGCGTTGGAAGACTTAATCGATGAAACGACTCTATCAACGCTGAACTTGGAAAACACAACACCAAACGAGAACTTCTCTGATTATGAATTTTCCCTGGACTATTATAACTCTTTGCGATATCAAGCACTTTACAAAATTCTTGCTAGAGATAATAAGATAAGTAAATTAACACATGCTTTTTATTTAAAATTTGTATTAGATAGAATATATATGTGTAAATTGATTAAATGATATGAATAGTATAAACTAAATAAATAATGATTTATTATTCAAATTATGATTGAATTAGTGCTATTTTACTCAAGCCATGCTTTTACAACATCCATTGTTTTTTTTATTTTTATGGTTAGGTTAAAGTGTTAACATCCACCGTTTTGAACTCTCAGCCACTAAAACACCGTACACTTCCACTCATCTACGAATTGTCTAGGAAAACCTAAGAAGGTATATCTTGGTGTTCGGAGTCTTTTAGTTGAGCTAACCGCTCCTCTATGCTCTGACTCACAGCGACTGGAATAGGTTCCGTTCAGAGACTACTGTGCTTACCTCCTAATAAGTCGATGTTCGGATGCGATCTAGGCACCTGAGCTCATTGCAAATTTAAGACGCCATATTACAGATTGCTGGCCAATTCTTTTCACTTAGAGCATTAAGTCACAAACATTCTGGGAAAGAAAAGGCGGAATAACTCTTATTGTCCCAAATTGAGGACAGTTTAAAAATTCGTTTTTGGAAGCGTCTACCATCACAGATAATGCCTAAAGCAGCCATGCCCCGTAAGGAGTTGGGTGATCTAAAAATTAACTTCCCCTTGCTTATGCACAGTCAAACGTAAATGGAGGGATTACTTTCATCTTCTTTGCCACGACTGTAGCATGTTGTTTTCACAGGATTTATTATTCCGAAGTTCTCCGCCGTGTTTCCATTCATAATGACAAGTAGATCCAGTGGGTGCAGAGAAGCTAATAGCAGTTTCACGTCTTCACAGACTGTACAAAATGCGGTCCATACTCTGAGAGCAGTTGATCTATTCACTGACCTTATACATCTGCTGTACGCTGTAAATTTCATGGCGTTTACCAAACTGGTGCGGCATATAGAATTATTGATTTTACCACTGTCGGTAGCAGTTTTCTTGTATTTTGCCTTGGCCCTCTTGAGTTCAGTTTGGTTCTGCATAGCTGACAAAATGTGTTAAGTGCCTTGGTGATCACGTATTTAAGGTGTTCTTTAAAATTGAACCTATCATCTTCATTCTTCAATTATTATTCTTGCCGCTTCTCTTTTCTTCCTGCTACTAATAAGGACAACTTCAGTTGTTTCACCAGCTAGAAGGAGAACCAATTTAGTCAGCCTACCTTTGATTATGTTTGCCAAATCGTTCGCTAGCCTCACTGCCAGTGATACCTAATAAAGCTATATAATCCGCAAAACCGATGGTTTTGGACTTGGGTGGAACTGGACCCAAAACAGAACCTTGAGGTATATCAGTCAATTGATAGCATTTCACTCCGATGTAAGTGGAGTAAAGTAATGTCCTCCTATCCAAATAGACCGATGTTCTTCTCTTTAGGTAGTATGGAGCATTTCTGGAGCTCCAGGTCTTACGGATGTGGAATGAGGAGACCGAATTGAATGCATTTTTGACATCGAATTTTACGATCAAGCAATATTCTTTAGAGCCTTCCGCCCATCTTCTAACAACTACTGCGATTTCAGGAATTGCCTTAACCAGCATGCACTCGTGCATTGTGGATCTTTGTCTTCAGAACACGAACTGATGATGCGTGAATTGTTTTTGAGATATGAAAAAGCTTTTGGTGTTTTCCAGATGTCCGTTAATATATCCTCGGCAAGGCAAGTATTAAACATTGCTGTAAGTGATTGAAGTGATTTAAGACAAGCGTACCTGAAAGCCACATTTGGCAATTTGTCAGTGCCTGGCGCTTTCGTGTCTTCAATATACGTCAGCGCTTACAACACTTCACTTTCCGATAGCAATGGACCACCCTCCTTCAGTTGCATTCTGAAGTAAGTCCTTGAAAAAATCGGCTTGATGGGAAATAGTTTTTTCACGATATTCTCGAGTAATACCGGGCATATCGGTGTCGGTGTACGGAATGCGTTAAGCTTTTTCATGACAAGTTAATACGCGGTACGTCATTGGTTCGAGTTGGCTTCAGCGCATTATTATACAAACAACCTTTTTTGCTGACCTTGATGAGTTGTTGTCGGTTTTTTCTTGCCCTTCTATAAGCTTTACAGGTATTTGAAAAGGATTCTGAGCCCCTGGCTTTCTGGGCACTCTTCGTAGCCTTTTGCAGATCCTGCATTTCTTAGCAATTTCTTCCGACCACCAAAATACCGGGACGTCTCTCTTTTTATTGGGTTCTTAACCTTTGCCGTGCAATATATGCATCGGTGGTATTTTTGATGAATTTTCCCACTATCGAGTTGGTGGACCCAGTTACATGTAAATTGTCCAATGAGGTGAGGAAGAGCTCATTATCGAAACTTCTAACATTCCATTTGGAAAGTCTTTTTCTTTTGTCACGAAGAGCGACACGATTTCACAACGAAAATGTAATAGCACTGTGGTCACTAGTTCCATACAACTCGCTTACGTTCCACTGTGCTCTAATGCTTGTGTGGGCGTAAGTCACTTCAAAATTGAACCTGCTCAACCTCTGCTAACAGTATTCTGGCTGCCTGTGTTGAAAATGACTAAGTCCAGTACTGCAAGCGTGTCAAGGAGAGCTCAGCTCTTGTGATTATATCTTTCCGAGCCCTACTCCACTGCCCAAACGTTGAAGTCACCTGCTATTATTAAACTCTGTCTGTCAAGAGCGCACAGCGCTGGTTCTGGCACAATATGTATAAACTCCTCCAAATCCACACTTGATGGAATATAACAGCTGAAGATGGTAACTTCGGCGATTTCTGCGCAGACAAAGTCCTTATACCTACTGAGCACCTTGGTTGGTAGTGGATAAGGACCACAGGTCCAAATGTACGTTTTTTATGGCTAGCGAATCTACTTATCGCCAGTCTTAATTCGTATTTTGTGATGACTGGGGTAGGGCCTATCTCCGCTTCAGGGATCGTGCCTTGCCTAAGCGGCTCATCACCGTTGCTCCATGAGAACCTTAAAGGTCTCCATTGACAAATACTGTCATCTTTCTTTATGGCGCTAGGAGTACAAGAATGTGCACCTTCCTAAGCCTCCGGCGATTTGTCCTTTTCGCTGCCAGGATATTCTCTTAACCTTCCTGACAGACCTTTTGAATTCTCTAAGTAGGACTTATATGACTACCAGTCCCCTGATTCCTTCGGCTTGTTAAATTGCCTTCGCCGTGGTGAGTTCAGTATTCCACCAATGAGGCTTTGTGATCAGCCTGCCCTTGGCTCTTGGGCATGATGTGGCAGTTGCCGCATGCAGAGGTCTGGACGGGGACCGCGTTATCTATGTCTCGCTTGGAGAGAAGTTCTAGGCTAGGCGTTCTCATAAAACGCATGTTCAGAGGCCGACCGGGCGTAAATCGTTAGTTATCTCAACCGAACCTATACAGGCCAACTTAATGACGATGAGTGAGGAACGTACTTGCAAGGCTCGCTACGTTTTAACGAGACTGAGGCCACCATAACATTGGCCTGAAAACCATTTCCATAGGATTTCACTTCTACGTAGTCAGGTAACAGAATGCCATTAGCGGTCAGCGCAGGGTCTGGTGGGTCTCGTAGAGTGCATTGTCCGTAGAAATACTGGGTCTGAAGCAGAACGATAGATAATTTAGCGTGAGCCAGGATGCCCCACGTCGAGGCGACCTATCACTACATCCCATTTATTTATTTATTTAGTTTTATGATTATTAGTATATATATTTTATTTATTTATATTTTTATTTTTATTTTAAATTTNTTATTAGTATATATATTTTATTTATTTATATTTTTATTTTTATTTTAAATTT
>JXOS01027311.1:0-26787 GCA_001015075.1 Cirrula hians
ATATATATATATATACATATATATATATGTTTTTCTTTAAGAGTATTAAAAAGTAATTTGTAAACACAACCCTCCGTTCGTAGGAAACACAAATATTTTTGTGAGACATATAAAGAAACTAAATTTATTCCGCTAATTCAAAAATCAATCAAATAATTGTGCTCATAGGAAACAGGACATCGATAAATTTTAGGTTATATGCTTTTGGATGTCGCCAATCCAATTGGGACAATAAAAAACCAAATTCAAAATACCAATACAAATACAAAATACCAATCAGTCATTCATTTTAAAAAAGGATAAAATTCCATTACGGCAATGCCAAATTTCCAGAATTTCCGATGAAACAACTAAATATTGTGAAATGCGGGGTACACAAAGCATCAAGGAAGAAGTTAACACTCTTTTCGGTACACATAAGTGTACTGCAGGTATCTCTGCGCATTATCCAATATGTGCAGCTTTGGTACACACATTGTTCATCATTGTGAATTTGATAAATTTTTCTGGCCATACTTCTTTTAACCCTTTTTTCGGACCATCGATGGTATTGGAGGTATCTCTGAGTAACATACAATCATATGCATTTTCGGTACACACATTGCTAATAATTATGATAATTCAATAATAAATTATCCTTGAATTTGATAAATTTTCTAGCTGAATTGGCGTACAACCGTCTTTTCGGACCACATAGGTGTCCTCTTAATTTCAACTCATTTTGGTTACACTGATTGGCTATATTTATGTTCACTCAGTTCTGAAACGAAAATTCCCTGTGAGAGGAACTACAAGCTATTTACCGATATTCCTCTGGAATATTATGGCAATAACGCAAATATGCTTTTACAAACAATTTAAATAAATTGAAACATTCTATGAAGAGATATCTAAAGTAATGGACCCACGAAAACAAAATCAAAAAATATTCAAATAATCGGGGTTTCGGATAAAATGACAGAAATTGCTAAATCGAATTCTTAAACCTATCACTCAATTGACTATGCAAAGTATGCCATCCATTGAAATAATCGTTTCTGACCTCTTGTTTCTTAGAGAAATATGCATGGAATCAAAACAAATATTCGAAATAAGCATAAATCGCATGTGTTTCACCAAATTTTACAAAATTGGTTTAGAAGCTTTTTTCAGTTAATGGCATAACATTGTTCAATTGGAGCAAAATCAGTCCATAACGTTGGCTATTCCCAAAGGAACGTTTACTCCAAATTTTACAGAAATAGGCGTTAATGGTCAATGTTTTAACACAATATACAGAAATGATATCGCTGGATTTTTGAGTTATTCGAATAACAGAATATATGCTCCGCACTTCACGGAAATGAGTGAGTCAAGTATTTCACCGTATGCTATTTAAACATGTTACTTAGATGTTTTTACATAATTTTCATATTATTCTACTAAATGAGCGAAATTAGTCTATAATTTTATTTTAATAAATAGATAACAGTTCTTTCATAGCAAGTTACTGAAATTCTGCCGAATATTACATCGACCTTGTGTTTAAGTTATGCATGTGTCTCTTAAGTCTAATTACTGAAATGTATAAATATATATATAATTTTGGCCGCAGTTTGTTAAAAAACGATCGGAGATCATTTCAAATGCATACTGATATCATCAGCATCAGCATATAGATTCATTTTGAACTGTTCATCCGTCTCTTCGTAAGCAAATACACGAAAGAAGAACTTAAGCGCGATTTATGAAATGAGTATTTAAAAAATTTGAATTGATTCAAGATTAAATAATAATGAATGAATGAAAAATATTATCAATGGGTTCACTCGAAATTTAAATGACTACTAGAAACTGAGGGGTACCTCAAGTACACAAACCCATAAACAAGTTTATCAATCTAATAAAGATGACTTTCATTAATCGTTATCGCACCGCATCAATAAGCGTAACATTTGTTTTGAGGTATGACGATATTACGATTTAAGAACCATATATCCAATAATATTAAATTAATTTGAATTCTCCGTTTTTTTCGAAATCATTTTAATTTGAACCATAGCTGAAACTATGACAAACATTTTAAAATTTTACTGCAGCAATGTTAGGTAATGACTAATTATAACATTGTTTTTTTGTGAATACTATTCTACATTACTTTTGCAAACGTGTTCAGAAATCGATTACTATAGTTTGATGTAAGTTACAGCAGAGAGCTTATGCACTGCACCATTTCCAGCTAACGCCTTTGAACAGAAGAAGTAAGTCACTAGACCATTAAAGTAAATGGCTTAGGAATGAAGTTCCACCCATGTGAACGTACCATACCCTCGTTGTACATAGCACATCTATTATCAACATAATCAGCTGCTCTTGTATCGGCAGCAGACCTTTTAATTGGCTGCTGTACGATTGTAATCAATATAAGCTACCAGTCATCAGCAAAACCAAACAACTGTCCTCATGAAAAGCACATAGCGTATTGCTTGCGATATTTTCTTATTCTGCCATAGCCATAAAAAGCCCCAAATTCGTGAAGAAAAAATTACACAAATCATAAAATTGAAATTTAATTGCCTCACTCGAGGATAATCAGAGAATAGCACTGTCAACAGACAATTTTCAAAGATTAACCAAATGGAAATTACGTCACCAGCTTTGCCTGAGCTTTTAAACGGTACTTGCGTTAGCAATAAAAGCAAGTAGTCAACAGCAGTGGACTGTTTTAAAAGCGCTAGCCCATCATTTAAAATAACGTCCATACAACACAAAATGCTGGCAGCAGCTCCAATGTTGTATTTACAACCACATTGACAGCTTTGCAGACCTTTGTTGAAGCCTACTTCTTTCAATAATTTATTTGCTAACATTTTTTTAAAGCTTTAATGCTGCGATTTAACACATCTTGTTTCTATCTCTTTCATCTTTCATTTGTGCTACCACCGCCTTCCAACCGCCGCGCATTTGCTTAATCATCAAACAGGAGGTGACAATGGCAACGGCATTGCGAGCATATCGACACTACGCCCATTCGACCGCGAGCAAAAAAAATCGTATTTAATACCCATTGAAATAAGGGACAACGGCTCGCCCGCCATGACCGGCACCAGCACATTAACTGTCATTATAGGCGATGTGAATGATAATAAAATGCTGCCTGGCAGCAAGGATATTATTGTGTACAATTACCAGGGGCAATCACATGATACGCAAATTGGGCGCGTATACGTGCAGGACTTGGACGATTGGGACGTGCCTGACAAGAAGTATTACTGGGAGACAACAGAACATCAGCGTTTCAAACTAGATACCGACACTGGAATGCTGACAATGCGAGCAGGCACACGACGTGGTCGTTACCAATTGCGTTTCAAAGTGTACGATCGAGAGCACGGACAGGTGGATGTACCAGCAAATGTCACCGTTAATGTGCGTGAAATAGCCGGCGAGGCGGTGCAACAAGCGGGTTCGATGCGTTTGGCCGGCATTAGCGACGAGGATTTCGTGCGTACGTGGGATTTTCGCCAGCANCTCGATGCGTTTGGCCGGCATTAGCGACGAAGATTTCGTGCGTACGTGGGATTTTCGCCAGCATTCAGTGCAGCGCTCAAAATTAGAACGTTTTCGTGACAAATTAGCGGAATTGCTGTACACAGACCGTGACAATGTGGATGTGTTTAGCGTGCAATTAAAATCGCTGAAACCATTGCTGACGGATGTACACTTCGCCGCGCGTCCGACGCATCAGCAACCCTACTTCAAATCGGTGCGCTTGAATGGGATTGTGGCAATGCAT
This sequence comes from Cirrula hians, assembly GCA_001015075.1. NCBI lineage: Eukaryota > Metazoa > Arthropoda > Insecta > Diptera > Ephydridae > Cirrula > Cirrula hians. The sequence continues at coordinate 3,776 of JXOS01027311.1, forward strand.
CGTGAGGAAATCGAAAAAGAAGTAGGACTTAACATACAAATGGTCAATATAGATGAGTGCTTGTATGAACAAGAGCAGCGGCAGCCGTGTGATAGCTCTTGCTCAAATCGCATTGAAGTGGCCAAGACGCCCTACTTGGTTAATGTTAACAAAACTGCACTGGTTGGAATACGTATAAATATCACCGCAGAATGCAGTTGTCGGGCACGTAATTTCACAGTGTTGAACACATGTCGTACGTTTCATTGCTACAATGGCGGGCGTTGCGTGGAAACGAGAACTGGACCAAAGTGTGTTGCATGTCCTGTTGGCTACAATGGACCACGTTGTCAGCAGTCGACACGCAGTTTTCGTGGTAATGGTTGGGCGTGGTATCCACCATTGCAGCTGTGTGAAGAGTCACATCTAAGCTTGGAATTTATAACACGGGAAGCGGATGGTCTGATACTGTACAATGGGCCTATAGTGCCGCCGAAGAGTGGCGAGCCTGTGTTGACTGATTTCATTGCCATAGAACTGGAACAGGGGTATCCACGGTTACTGATCGACTTCGGCTCTGGTACATTAGAGCTGCGTGTAAAGACGAAGAAAATGCTGGACGATGGTGTCTGGCATCGACTCGACATCTTCTGGGATAGCGAAAATGTGCGAATGGTAGTAGATTTCTGTCGCGCTGCTGAGATATATGAGCTTGAAGATGGCTCTGCGCCAGAGTTTGACGACAATGCCTGTCAGGCTCGTGGGCAGATTCCTCCTTTCAATGAGCGCCTCAACCTGAATGTTCCACTCCAATTGGGCGGTCTGTACCGCCAGCACTTTGACCAATCCCTGTATCGCTGGCAATACGCGTTCACGTCGAAAGGGTTCGATGGCTGTATACGCAATCTGATACACAACTCTGAACATTATGATTTAGCATTTCCAGCACTGGCACGTAACACTTTCCCCGCCTGCCCACAAACCGACGAGGTATGTCTGAAATCAGATCACACGACCCGCTGCTGGGAACAAGGGAATTGCGTTGCTAGTATGGTACAAGCCAAATGCCATTGCCAACCTGGATGGATGGGCCCAGCATGCAATCTGCCAACCATTCCAACTACTTTCAAGTCACAAAGCTATGTCAAGTTTGCTTTGAGCTTTGAACCAGACAGATTTAGCACGAATATGCAGTTACGGTTTCGCACGCGTGAGCTGAATGGTGAGCTGTTCCGGGTTAGTGATCAGCACCAGCGTGAATATGCCATACTCGAGCTACGTCAGGGTCAGTTGCGTTTTCGCTTTAATTTGAATTCACTGCATTCAGACGAGCAACAGATTGTGCTAAGTGCTATCACTGTCAATGACGGACAGTGGCACACGGTGCGTGTGAACCGTTATGGTTCGGCGGCGTTAATGGAATTAGATGGCGGTGAAGGCCGGCGCTATAATGAAACATTCAATTACGTAGGACATCAGTGGTTGTCGATTGATAAGCAGGAAGGTGTTTACGCAGGTGGGAAGGCTGAATATACGGGCGTTAAAACGTTCGAAGTGCAAGCAGATTTCCAAAGAAGTTGCCTGGACGACATCAGGTAGGTACACCGAATTGTGTGGCTGGCATATGGGCTTAACTTCAAGTGTGAATATTCGGATGATGCTCCACATAAATGGATTCTAACAGCTTGAGCGAGTATTTTTTTATTTTGCTTGTTCACTTTGTTTCATTAAAAGATAATACCCGGTAGCTATAGTCCAATTAAAAACTGCCTTTAAAGTATACTTTAAATTAAAGTATGGTCTAAGACTTTCTCCAAATGTGTACTTTAAATTCAAAGGCAAGCGGGGACTTCTTTAACAATTTAAAACTGGTTGCTTATTTGGATAAACGGTTATGTGTATCAATTAACTATAACACAAGGCGACACATTATTCTTTTTATGTGGACTATTCACTTAGAACAAATTTTAGTTCGTAACTGTCTAAAAGTTAATAAAGCTTAAACATGAAATTCAAAGTTGCTTTTTTACTTAGAGGAACGTTTTTAGTAAAGTGCACTTTAACCTGGGACTATAGCTACGGTCCAAAGTGTTTGATATGGTTGTGCAGTGTATGTGTGTGTGTGTGTGTGTGTGTGTGTGTATGGGACAATTCTTGATGTTTATTATATTCAAAAATGCATGTGTTGTTTTTGTTTTTGTACAGATTGGATGGCAAGCATTTACCATTACCACCGTCAATGAATGGCACACAATGGGGCCAGGCAACAATGGCAAGAAACCTAGAACGCAATTGCCCATCTAATCGTCCATGCTCGAATGTGATATGTCCTGATCCTTTTGATTGCGTCGATTTGTGGAATGAATATGAATGCACGTAAGTTCAAATGTGTAGAAAGCTCTTACAAAAGTTTGCCAATCAACTGCTAATATGTTTTTTATTATGTATATCGATATCACATATTTTGCAAATTCATAAAATTAAATTGAGGTGGCAAATACCGTGAGGTCTCGGCAAATCATCGTTCTCAAACAGTTGAATGTTCGTAGATTTTCTAATATTTTTTTTTGGAGACACCCTTCCAGCTCATTTTGCGCGTTTGAAGTTTAACTTAAAATAAATTTGACGTTTGCATCACAGTTCCGCACTTTGTGGTTGGCATTATGAATTTAATTGATATGTGCACTATTTCGCAAAACCGATTTCTAAACAAAATGTATACTCTGACTTTAATCGTATAATTGACCTGGCATTTTACATTTAATAAATCATTTTATTCTATAAAAGTAAATATAAAATTAAAAGAACAATTCAGGAAAATTCAGAAAAATTCAGCAGCGCAATAGGAGCGAAATAGAAATTCAGAATTATCGTGTTTATGGCAACCACACAAATAAACAACAGCGGCTGAAATATCAAAACATATGAGCAGTTTAAAAGTGCGACAGTAGATCGTTGAATCCATAGTTCGGCTAAATCGCTTTTAAGAGAATTTTTTATTTCAAATTTTGAAGGCGGTACTTTAACAGTGAATGCCCTTTAAGACAGTAGCAAATGGCAAGTTCTAGAGGTTTGAATCATCGTTAATGTTTCTGAAATTGTTTCTTGGAAGATTCAATGCAAAGTCATTGAGCTTGGAATTGCAGTTTGCAGACTGCAACTTTCTTGCAGTACATGCTGTGTACGTAATGCGCTCCGTGGGCTTGTTAATTGCCGCAACAAAGGGATGTTATTTGACGTAACAAGACGTCTTCAATTGNTGCCGCAACAGAGGGATGTTATTTGACGTAACACAGATGTCTTCAATTGGCAGCTTCCACCCCGTTTCCACATCGGGGGCCATTCCGTTTCGTACNAAGGGATGTTATTTGACGTAACAAGACGTCTTCAATTGGCAACTTCCACCCTGTTTCCACATCGGGGGCCATTCCGTTTCGTACAATTGTATAATGCCGAATATCATTTATAATTAACTATATAGAATTTTTATAGAATTAAATAAAATGTATTCATAGTTTTTCAGATGATACCTATAAATCAGTAATTGTTATAATTGTTTAGTAGTCAACTGGCTTAAAATGCATATAGTATTTATTTGATTTACGTTTCTTGGTTTTATTTATTAATAGGAACTGCCTTAAACTCAAGATTGTTTTTTGGCATTTTTCTAATGGCATTTAGTTCACCAATTAAATAAGTAAAAAGCAAGTTATAGAAAAAATTTTGAATTGAAAAGCTAGAAAACCAACAAGAATACTTATTAGAACCGTAGCATAGACGTACGTCTCGATGGGCACCACTTCATCTCATGAGTATTCTTTGACCAACATTCGAACTTATGACTCTGCGATTGCTGAGGTAACATTCTAACCATTGACCAAAACCGCTAATTGCTGCTCAATTACTATCTGATTACTACTTTCATACACTGATTACAACTAAATATCTTCCACTGATATTTACTACCTAAACTACATTTTAATGATATTTCTTTAACTTTCTGTTGACATTTGAGTTGGTTTGAGTACCGTCGGCGATCGTACAGTTTATTTGATAGTACATTTCAAACAAATATTTTTTATTTGCAGTAAATTACTGTATTAAATGCATAGAAATAATAATTTTTGACTAAATTTTTCTTGGACCTATGTTCATAGAACCATCCGGCAGTAGATTTTCCCGTGAGCACGGTAACTAAATTTGGATGAGCATTTTTTCTAAAAAGCGGGATTGAGTTATACTGATCGATGGAAGATTTACAAATTCTTCGCTATAAACTTTCATTTTTATACTTGCTATATAAAATTATATTTTGAGTAGGTGTTAGAGTTTCTTCGGAACCCACATACACCACATTTTCTTTAATAATGAAATCATTTACGTTTCCACACCATGAATACATTCAAAATACATGGGCTAAGTAACTTAAAAGTTCTTGACAACAGGAAATTAAAAATAAATTTGAAATAAACAAAGATTTTTTTGCAACAAATTCGAAAAGTATATATTTTTAAAATTAAGTTTAAATACGACTGAAGTCTATATGAGTAGACTGTATGCAATTATAGAGGATCCTTTGGGTAATTTAGAGCAGACACAGCATTGAGAGTGTGTTTGAGCATGCTGCAAATACGTTTGCTTGCTGCCGTTAATTAGAGTGTCGTTGTTGAATTTTAATTTAGAACCATCAGTTGCAACGCAAATGAAAAGTGGCAACTAGATTCTTATTTAATTAAAGAAAAAAACAGCTAAAACACAAATAGTGATAAACTATTTGCAACGGGTTGCAGCTGTTAATATTAGCAATTATCTAACCATGCGTAGAAAAATGTACACACAAAAATGAGCGGAGAGATGCAACCTACCCATATTATATGAAATTTATCATACACTGGGACTCACATACAAACATTAATAATTTAGTTTGCTGCATGTATGTCGTGAGTAAATTTAAAATGACAATATTATGCATTACCCAATGGATGCAACATGATTTTCCACATCATTAGTACGCGCAATGTTGGGTATAAATATGCATGTGCGTACAGTTATGTTTGCCAACTTTTAGACTTCTTCACATACACGCACCATGGTGGCAGCAACATTTTTATATTGTCATATAACGCCAACGAAGTCGTTATTTTTAATAGATGTGGGTGCATGCAGCTAGAACCACAAATGCGGAATGCATGCAAGCATAATTTTTATTATTACTACAATGAAGGTTATGCAGCCTATGTTCTAATGTGTGTTCTAAATTATTCAAATTTTAGTGACTTATTATAGCGAACTGCAATGAGCGGCACTCACCAGAAAATGTATTTGAATTTAAAATTCGCTGTGTATTTTACAGCGCTGTGTATAAGCCATCGTCGGGAACCCCTATTAAACTCATTCCGGTTTTATGAACATTTTAAATTGACCTTACTGACTCTTAAAATTCATGATTAGGACTAACACGGTACCTCAAAGATTCTTCAAACTGAGGAACTGGCAACACACTGAACATAACTCATTCGGGAGGAAAACTTGAAGATTTTTATTTCTGGTGAAAAATTTTCATTTTAAACAAAAATGAAACAATAGTCCTCAATCAACTATATACCAATTATGCACTCTTCGATTAAAATCTGTTTTTTCCTAATTCTTAAATTCTTTCCTTGTCCATTGGATTGTTTCTTCTCCGCCCTGGTCAAGACCTTGCTACAATTTAATCACTTCGGCTTCATTCATATCTTCATACGTATATGGCTATTAAAACCCAGTAAAGGTCGTGACCACAGAAATGATTGCTTTGCAGCTTGGCGCCAGTTGCTAATCACATTTTGTAAGACTCCAAGCTTATGCAGTCTATTGTGATTGGAGACTCTGGACATTATTTTGCGTTGCTCTCGGTTGTATTGGTTTGTTGTTCTTACCTTGGCAGGGACAAGATAGTGGTCGGAGTCCATGTTGGCACCTGAATTTGGTGTAAAAAATTACCGTTTTCTGCGCTGCAGCAAAGGATATCAGTCTAAAAACGTACACGTTGGCAGAATGTTGTTCATCTTCCATATTAAATCTGCAGACCATATACACTATAATTGTTATTTTGCATGAAATAAAAGAATATGGTGTTTACGTTTCTCAATACTGGTAATCGAGGTTTCAAAGGAATTCGGAGTTACATCATAAAAAATGATGTCTCTTTTGGGGAGTTTAGTGCACCGGACATACTCAACCCTGAAATTGTAGAATGTTATGTCAATAACTCGAAACCGTTTTATTATCAGATGGTTATGAAGCACCTTACGTTTATTCTCATTTCAGTGAAATCTAGATAAAATGTCTAAGGGAAACCGAAATTTATTGACCGATCTCACTTCAAGAATATGTTATTTTAAAAATATACAAAAAATGCAAATTTAATTCACTTTTGATAAAACCACCTTTAATGCTTCAGTGTTGAGGATAAATGCCCCGCGAACCAATCACGAACCTGAATCAAATTTTATTACCCTTGTTAAATATTTTTCGAGTTATCGTGAACACAGAGAAAAGAACACCGCTCATAAGATTGTTATATAAATATATTTTTTAATACTATTTTTATATCAACAAGAAACAAATTATGATTATTTGAATACCGTATTTACTCTGTACACACCCATAACATACCAAGTCTTCGATTGTTGGGTATAAAAACAATATTCTATGAACTAATCTATAATAAGCAAACAGCACTTCTTTTACTTCCTTAAATAATATGATCTTATTCTTGAACTCATTTAGATAATTTAATTTTCAATAAATATCGTAAACATAAACTATAAATAGAGATTAAGAAATATTTAAAAATTTTCGGATACATTTTATATGGAAAAATGTTAGATCGAACTTGGAATTTAGTCACCAATTTGATCAACAATTCGTGCATCTTTAATACAGATCGTTGCTGAGTATAAGGACCTTATGGATTTTCAACTTTTAAAACAGATAAATTTCAAAAAAACTTTCTTTATTGGCTTGTATATGAAATTATATAACCATTTTCCTAAATATTGCATGATTTCATGTAAATCCAGTCTATCTAGGTAACCCGATTCCGACTCTTAAGCAAAAGGAGCCACATTTATCAGGTAAATTCAATAAAATTGTGTAACAACATTTTATAAGGAATTACATAAAAGAAAAAAATGTGCCTAAAAGCATATTTGAAGGAAAATGTGAGGTTCCTTCAGTCCACCTATGTAGTTTGGAACATAGATCTTCCTTTGTTTTATGGATTTCAAACTGAAACATTTCTTTTACTTATGTCAAGACACTTATATTGTTCAAATAATGACAATTAATTTATATCTTCCGTTTATTTTATCAGATAATAGTATAAATATTAAACTATACATTATAATCGGGTATTGTTCGGTATTTAAATACTTTGGTTCACTTTTTTCAGGTGCAGCGAGGGTCGGATTATGTCACACGACACCAAAGGATGTGTTGATCGCAACGAATGCCTGGATTTGCCATGTTTGAATGGAGCGACTTGCATTAATTTAGAACCTCGATTGCGCTATCGCTGTATATGTCCGGAAGGCTATTGGGGAGAAAACTGTGAACTTGTGCAAGAGGGACAACGTTTAAAGTTAAGCATGGGAGCACTAGGCGCTATTTTCGTCTGCCTGATAATCATTTTACGTAAGTACTAGTGTATATCCATAGCATGCCCGCTTTTTCTTCCCGCACATTGGCTTAAATAATAAATAAAAAAGTAAAATTTACAGGCTTAGGCAGACAATGAGATACACGTCGTTTCGACATTTTTATGTACCGAGAAATAAATAAATCCAAGCAATATGATCACTTATAAATCTATTTACTTGNGAAATCCAAACAATATGATCACTTATAAATCTATTTACTTGCTAAATTTATTGGAAACGCTCTTTTCGAACCATATGGATGTTTTGGAAAAATCTCTGATTTTCATCCAATTATGCCCAATTCTGATACACACATTGTTCATGATTCATATCTCTGCCCAGTCCATAATAAAATTTCTTTTAACTCAATGAATAAAGGTTTCCCTGCGTCCTGCGGTGATTCCGATCATAGCGGTATATATTTTTATAGATCGTCGTTCGATCTGCGTGCCAATACTAATTTACATTATACCAATGTCATTGTCGACGTGTACAAAAAACACAGACAAAACATTCTAGCTCCTCCGTTTTTATTATTTTTTGTTTTTTGTAGTACTGTAAGCCGCTTAAAGGTTCGCATGTAGCGTTGATTTTTTGCGCAACTTTTTGAACGTTAACCTTTATAATTGTTAATCAAATCAAAATGCAAAACAAATGACGCAGTGCAGTAAATCTGAAAGCTGTCTGCCTGATTGAAAAAATCAACAATATAAACAGAACAAATGTTTTTCAATTTAATCGCATGGCAAGTACATACTAAATCGGTTTAACATGCATAAGTGTCGCACATCAATTAAAATTAAAATTCCAGCTATTCATGCATTTCCTCTGAAATAGAATATTAAATAGAGTTTTAAAACTTTGCGATGAATGCTTGTGATACTGGCAAATAGAATTACGGCTGTACTTAACTTGTTACAGAATGGCATTCCAAGAGCGTTTATTATTATATTTTTTAAAGGAATGCTATTCTGTCATAATGAAAACGTAATTTTTGATCGTTGTTCGCCGGTGACATACGGTGATTATATTTGGGTTTATTCAGATATTTATAAAACTGATATATTTGGAGAATCAAAAAAGAAATGGGATTGGGCGGTAGCATACTGTCCGTGAACATAGTACTACGAATAATGTTATAGGTAAATCAATCAATTTTTTTCTTATTCATCAATCCAAAACTTTGAAAACCTTTTGAAATTCGATGTAACAAAATTTTTAATACAATATAGATGTTTCTGGGTCTGATCAGCCAGACCTTTTTCCTTGAAATTCAATAATATTCGATTCATAGTAATAGAATAAAGTAGCACTTAACCAAATCTTCAACATTTCACAAATCGTGAAGAAATTGTGTTAATGCGTAGGGCATCGCAATCGAGCGGAGACTGACCGACCAATTTCACCTGTACATAGAAAAAGAAAAGTTCAAAAACCAAATTCGTTATGTCTCTAAGAAACATATAATCAAAAATTATTTCCATTTATTGCATACTTTGCATTCACCCCTATTAACCCCACACTGCTCGATAAAATAATGAAATCCAAAAACAGTTTTGGCCATACTTTTGTAAATCAGAAAGATTGAGATCAGAAAGAAGAGCTATTAAAATATAAATATAAATGCATCTGCTTGTCTGACCATAAGAAAAGAGTCGAAATAAAGGAACAGGAACAAGATTTAACAAGTAGACAATGGAAACTGTAGGCTAATATTTCTAATAAAATTTTATTTTATTACGTTTCGTTATAAAAGCGCCTAAGAAAGTAGAAGTGGAAAAAAAATTGGAGATGCCTCCAGCATATCTTCTCAACAGTATAATTCTATGAAGTCGGTTTGTCCACCTAGACAAATCATAAATACTGCTTAACAACTGAACGGACTCTTGCAACACTTGGCGCAATCATTTCGTTTTGATAGTGATGTGACAGTTGACATTTATGCTTCATTGCAAACTTTTGAATTCATATGTCCATATTCATGTGGGGTGACATCAAAATCGCCTATTTAAATGTAGCAAGGAAAAATGCTATATATTTAAGACGTTGTGACCGCTTGGAAACACTCGCAGTTGTATATCGTTTCTGTATATCGTTCTATGATTTAATTTCAGGATACGCACTTTGCGCGCACTTTCAGAACCCCGAAAACGATTAAAACCGTGAAGAAACTCACCGATCGAAACACGTTACAGACAGAGAAAATCTTGTCATGTGTAACGCATTGGGCTGTGGGCGCAGTGGGAATACTAATCACCTGAATTTTTAGATATATTGGAATAAAAATTATCACAGACAAATTCTGTTTACTGAGGATAAATCTTCACCGTAAAAGAACCGTTCAAAAAACAGCACGATTGTGAGCATGCCCTGTCATCCAGAAGAGTATCTCCACGCACCCCGACCGCTGAAAGTCTTAAATTTTTGAGATCGTCTTGAAACTCACCATGAAACGTTTTAATCAAGCAACATTCACCAACAAGATTCTGCTTCAGCTCACTAGACAAAATCTGGCTCAATTATGGCTCAAAAACAACGTTCGTGACTTCATAATACTCGATGATTTCCGGCTGGTAGTCCAGATATCAACCTCTTGGATTGGCTGTTTTGGTCCGTATTGGAGGGAATGGCTTTTTCTACCCGACACACAATTCTTGAGCCGGTAAAACGAGCTCATTTCAGTGTAGTGGCAAATTTTCCCATACATAAAATGCATCTCGGGATTGATAAGTAGTCATATCCATCTCTAGCCGTGCTAAAAGTATAATGGATGCCATTTGCAACAAATTCTTCTTAGATGTGACACGAACGCATATCCCAAAAAAAAAAATAAAATAAAATAAAAAATTAAATTCATTCGCTTGCACTTGGCGTCTATTATTCTATGTACCAGTATATATGACTTGCATAGGTGAAATTGGCTGAGTGCACTCAAATGCCATATATTTCCCATCCACCTATTAGGGCCGAGAATACAAGTGTTTACCTCTTCAAAAAATCAATTTTATATTCTCTTCCAACGGTTACATCTATAGCAAAAAGGCAGGTGTCATATTGTTGAACAAAGCCTACTCTAACCTTTTTATTTTTATTTTATTGTTGTTATAAAGTCCACATAACATAGAAAACTTAAATGTTTGACTATAGACAGATGCCACCCTGCCAATCATACAACAGGCAGTTGCGAGTTGCAGGCACGCATTTGACTTCCTTGAAACATTGAAAAGATAAACTGCACTGGCACTTCGCACAATTACATTCCATTTGCAGGAGAAGTTTCCATTTTAAATACTTCGTCATAATTGCGTATACATTACAGTGGAAAATGGCGCTGAATGTGTGCACATTTTGCATATGAATTACTACTTTATGTATAGTCGTACTGTGCTTTTGTTGAGGGGCTACTAATGCAATTTTGTCTGGCGCTACACAAAGCGGAGAGTGCAATTTTTCACTGTTTTTAAGACAATTTACGTACAATTTCCTATGAAACGCTGTAAAGTGCCGCTCGTTATGGCTGATGGAATTTTTTGTTTGTTTTTAAAAGTCTTTAGGCTTCGCTGTGCGTTGTAAGCATTTAATTGCCTTCATTTAAATGAAATGGCATTTGTGTTCGCCACTAGTATCTTTTTTCTTTGCATACACAAAAGTAGGTGGATAATGCTTGGAACTTTTTTTGTAATTGTTAACATGGTGAGCGCCTTTTAATGCCAGCCCCGTTGCTCGCTTTATTCGCTTTAATTTCTGTACTTTTTTTTAGTGTCGTATATTTTGCATTTATGAAAGTTTTTTCTACAACATTTAGTCTCTTTGGATTATACTAATCATTTATATTCTTTCTGCAAACTTTTTTTAATTGGTCTTATTTGTCGAATTTCTATATTTGCCATTTGTTGGGCCAACGCACTCACAAGCAATCACGTTACAGTTCAGCAATTCATACTGCTTTGTGAGTGGCACATCACTACAACAAAGCGGGTAGCTTTGCGTTGCTGAATAATCAGTAACAAGAAGTTTTGTCCATTTTCTTAGTTTAATTTCGTCCGTCATTTATTTATTTATTTAGCCAACAACTTGTGTTTGGGCCAAAAACTCATTTTCACATCATAAAACTTCACAAGCGACCGAATTGTGCCTATTGTAATTAATGTGGGTTTGTCCAAATTACAACAAAATTTATATTTGCGGCTATACGCATTGACCCTTGGCAACCGTTAGCATTTGGTGTCATTAATATGATTCGCGAATATAATTAGCTGAATACGCTCTTTGAAATTTATTTAAAAATGACGGTCATCTGGCCAATTGAATGAATTGCATGCACATGACATGACATGAATTAAAAAACAAAAATAATAATAATTTCGATGTGAATTTCAATGGAAACCACTACTTTTTATGATTTGTTTAGCATTGAATGTAAATACATATTTTGATTAATTTGGTTACAACTCAGAAAGTTTTGTATATAATTGATAAATCGAGTCGTTGAGGATTTTTTATGATGATTTCCATTGAAGGAGAAACATCCTGAAATCTTTTTATGATAATCTAAAACACCGCTTAAAATTTAACTTTAATGTTTAAAATAGCAAAGTGATCGTGCTCTTTAACCAAGATCAGATACCCTTCACTAATTAATTATTACAGTGAAAGAATATAGTGAAAGAATTTTATCACATACTGTTTGATTTAATTCGTAGATATGATCCAATTTCAACGCTATCGCGTATACGTGAAAAATTCCCATAGTACACACGTGACTTACTGTGGGCTAAAAATGTCAGAAATCAATATTTTTAATAAATATCGAAAACATGGTAACACGTACGATTTTCAGCTGTATGTAAATGCCAATCGTATTAATAACAAATGTAACCGAAACAACTATAGGAACTATCTGCATAGGTTTCGATGCAATTTTGCAACGGATCCAAGGCAGTTTTTGAAACTTGTAAATATGAAGACAAGTGCCAGAACATTACCTGCTGATATAAAAAGCAAGTTTGGGCAGATAATGCTTGGACGTGACCACCAGCAGATTACATATATCATATAACAAAGGGGAATTTTCCGCTTCTTACAATAAATCCTGAAGACACCTGGAGGTATATGAAAACATTAAAAACTGTTTATTCCTATGGATGAAATTCTACTGCAAATTTTATCCTGACATTCTGTGCAGATTAGATATTTGTATTAACTGAACTCTTCAATTTAGCATGGAGGATATAAAAGATTCCCAATAAATCGAAAAAGTCCTTGCTTTATCCTATTCATTAACTTTATCCCACAAATCAACGTATGTGACCATCCTGGAATTTACAATGCTGGTAAATGGTATGGTGTGGTATTGTATGGTATAACCAATGGACTGCAGACTGAAGTGATTAATATGGATTTTAGTAAAGCTTTCGATACTGTTGATTATGAACTATTGCTGATAAACATGAATATGACTGATGACGACACTGATGACGACAAGTGGTTATGGACGATAGACTTTGCTGATGCTTCAAGGCTTCTTCAAAGTGACATCAATAATATTGCTGATTGGTGTTCCGTAAACAATTTAAACTTGAACCTTGAGAAGTGCAAAGAAAGCATCAACTACTACTATTATATACGAAACTCTAGTCATCAATGCGTTGATGTCTTTAAGGATCTAGATATATATATTTATATATGTATATAGATAAAGACCTTACGTTGAATACTCAAATCTAATCATAAGCAAAGCGATGTCACTACAAGTACTCATTAAAAGATGGGCAAAAGAATTCCGTTATCCATACACCACGAAGAGGCTTAACATATCACTTATACGCCCGATTCTGGAATATGGTGCGATTATTATTGGTAATCCTCAATACAATGCTTATGTGATAAAATTGATTTTGTCCAAAAGCAGTTTTTGATTTTCACCTTCAGAAGGAAGAGCTGGGGGTCACGCTCATATGCTCCCACCATACGAGACTAGTTTGCTACTCATTCGCCTGAATTCTTTAGCTGCACGCCGCCAGATGGTCACTGCAATGTTTGTTTTTAAGCTTCACTCCTTTGAAGAATTCCTCTCGGTGTACCTAATAGAAGCACGAAGTACTATCTTCTTATCCGAATGTCGAGATGTGTGGGAAACTATGAGGCTTTTGATCCCATCAGGCTGTTATGCAGGATTTTCGCAAGATGGAACACTTTCATACTTCTAATTTTTAAATGTCTACTGAGGATGTAATTAAGATAAATGTAATCCCTTTCTTTTTTCTTATCGGTTAAGTGCGACTGCTGGTATTAAGTTAATCTTAAACGACTGTTCAGTATTTGAAAACATTCTATAGTCGTAAAGAAATGTAACTAAATAAATAAAATCAGAATCATGCTGTTATTGCACAAAATTTATTATTTACATCCAGAAAAAAGGATGTCTTCAAAATAAGATCCACGATAGTAACGTCTAGTTAGTTTCAAAATTTCGTCCAGGAAATTTTTAAAAAAATTTATTTAGCTTTTTAAGCAGAAAATTAAGTTAAATATTAACATAGTACATTGCGGTACTAAATCAATTAACAAATAATATTGCAAAAGCACAATCTCCATAACACATCTATTCTCACTATCAGAAATCATAGTTACTACAGAAAAAAATTAATGGTTGTGAATTTGTATATACTTTAAGTAAATTAAACATAGAAATCGAAAGCCATAGTTGCTACAACTCTATTTGTTTGCTTTTAGTTATAAGATTTGAATTTTCTGATCAACTGTAAAAAAAAATAAAATAACTAGATAAAATTGCAAGGGGAATTCTTAAAATATAAAAAACTTATTCATATAATCACTTCAATCTATTTGTCTATTTTGTATGCCAGCTTCTTCACAATATAAACCGATCTCGACTTTTCGGGTCAGTTGCTGTTTTTTTCTAAAATTTTCTTAAAAATACAATACTCATTCTTAAATAAATCCGGTTTTAATGACGCCAAAATTCCGTACCTGAGTAAAAGGACCCATGATCAGTTTTATAAAAGACCGGTTGCCATGGACAGATGAATTATTGACTCTGATCATCCTTTGACGAGTTACCAGTTTTGAATCAATCTGATTATTCCTTTGAAATCTCACATTCTTTCTTTTCGAAAAAATAAGTTTGTTATATCCATATTTTTAGTCTAAAGTCTTCTTTTTCGATGACGTAGGTATACTAGATGCACAGGAATGCAGTGTTGACTTAGTTCCATATATGATTCTTCGTTGAATTTAATTCATCTTTCAATATAATTTGTCGACGGCTCTTTATGGCCGTAGTTTCATTAGAAACATATATAATTTTATATTTTGAAATTTTATGTGGGTGTATAATAGAAAATGTATACACATAATGACATCGACGCACGTAAAACAGAAAGAAACAATTCAACAAAATTTTACGAATCGTTTAAGGACCCCACATACATTAAAGAAAAGTACCAAGCAAACCAATTTTCTGTGTTTGAAAACTCCGTTATATTTTCGTTTGTTGTGAGAGATATATGAGAAATCCTAATTACAAAAAATTAATATACTAATAAGCAATCAATAAAATTCCCGTTAATAGGAAAACTACATCTCAGAGCATATTAACATATAAATAGGATAAGGATTGAAATTGATTATTAAAGCCTAACCGTGCTATCCGGAACATAAAATATTAGGAAACTTATGGAACATACCAATTAGAAGGTCGCAATTCAAATTGATTCTCAGAAAGAAGTTGGGTCAGTAGCCCAACCGCAAAGGCCTATTAACTATAAACCTGTATTTACTATATTGTATGCATATAGTTGAATACCGCACAATGGTTTTACGTTGTAAAGTCTGAAATGTACATTTAAAATTCTCTTTTTAGGAAAATTATTTCTGAGGAAAATATATTTATTCCTGTGATATGCAGAATTATTTTAAACGCATAATTTTAGGAGACCCAATGTAATGGTTTGGAGAACATTCTGTGTGGATGAAATATTAGAGCTGCACATTAATGAGTGCCCATGAGCGCCCATATCTATGTTAGTAGTTTAACTTACTTACTACCTAACGTGGAAAATATCAATATCATACCAGGTTGTTATTCAGCCTTAACGCACTCCTCGCAAAGCAAAATTATAAAGCTCAAAAACCTGAATCAATATTAATAATACAACAATAACAAATTTAGTGAAAAGCGATTAAAACGGAAACCCAAATACATTTTATTGTTGTTTTCAGTATTTTATTGTTGAAGTCATTCATAAAAAATAAATATTTTTTCTTTCTCAAACGAGGGTCGTTCAAGAAGTTCTCGGCATTCAAAAAGTGCTGTTCCAAAAAATGGTATATGCACATCGTGCAGAATTCCGGGACTCAGGAGTGTCTTAAATAAAAAAATAAAAAAATGAACAAAATGGTGGACGTTCAAAGTTGAAAACCTGTTATTTTACCCTTTTTTGACTTTAGAGGTGCAATAAAATTACTAAAACATTTGTTTTTCATAAAATTCTAGTTTGCGATATCACGACATCAATTCTGCGTCGATTTAATTCTACATCTTGAGAAGTCCTGTACACCAGTTGGAAAACATATAAATTTGCTATATTAATATCCATTATGTTATTGCCATAAAATTCTTGAACTTTACTAACACCAACCCATAATATGGAGAAAAAATCGCGTTTTACCACAATTTTACATAAAGGAGTAAAATTAACAGTTGTTGTATCAAAAGTAACTTAAACTTGCTATTGCCGCAATATTTTGATGATGCTATAAAATGAATGAATGATCGGTATTATGTACTCGGTTTTGACCAACTATAACATTTTTATAGATTTATCCTGATTTTTTGTAGTTCAATACAAATGTTTGTTATGGAAGGTCTTGGATTAGGTCCCATGGAATTTAAATACCCAAATTTTGTAAATATCGAAGTGCATGAAGGAGGTCGGATAAAATTCAATTTTATTAACAATTAAAAATGAAAAAAGTTTTAGTGACGACCATTTCGTAATCAGATGTTATTGCATCCTCCGTATTTTTTTACTTCCATTACTAATTAAGAATAAAACACACCGTTCACCAAAATCAGGTACTCGAAGATAAGTAACATTTACGCAAATGGAGAGTCACCTTTAAGTAAGAGGTACCCAAAGTTTACTCGGATTTTGCCGATTGACGAACTTCATCTTACTTTTAACAAAAAATTTTCAGAAATGAAATTGCACAGACAGACGGACCGACTAATATCGCTCAATCAATTTTGTTTTTTTTTATCCCATGAATATATCTCTATATAAGATGCAGTCGGACACTCTTATTTCTATGCATTACATACTTTGCACAACCCCATAATACCCGCAGTCAATTGACTGATGGGTATAAAAATTGAAAATCACTTTTTCAACGAGTTTTGAAAAACTTTTAAACTCGTTTGAAATCAATGCCAGTGCAACCACAGACACAGATATGCAGTGTCATTTAACTTTGTAATTAATTTCGTAAGCAATAACAGTTCAGCTACAAGATTTTAGCAGAGTATGCATTAAAGCATTTTTGAGGTACATGTGCTGGCTATATCCTGGAAGCGAACTTATGCGAGTCAACTAGCGGTTGGCTGCAATGCCAACAACTCAAAGAACTTAATAGCAATTTTGCTTGAATTTCATGAGAGACATGGGCTGCTTAAGTGCCACTGTTCAACGCGAATCCTTTTTTAAAACCATGTACAAAATTACTTTACTTTAATATTTAATTAATCTATCGTGTTCGCTAGCTCTTTATTATTTTATATCGTTGTAAAAACATTTTTTGTTAACAACTCTCTTAACTGTTTTTTCTTTTTTGTTTTTTTATTAAGTTGAAATCATGAAATTCCATCGGCAAACTTCATTTAAAGTTTGTCTTAAAATATCAAAAATTCTTTTGGCCAGTATCCGTGACGCGCTGGTACTGGCGTTACTAGCAAGAAGCCAATGGTATTGTTGTCATTTCTTTTTTTCGCTAATTTTATACATTTTAATAGCATTTTGGTGTTTTCTTCTTATCAACGAACCATCCGCTTTGATTGACTTTTTCTGTTTTTCCCCACTTTTTATGGTTTGAGTTCGACCTGCAACTATTTGGGGAGTTCGCTGCACTTACGCTAGCACTTGAAGCTCTGAGTTCGCCCCAATTAATAGCGAAGCAATGCAGCGATACTAATACATTTTTTCAGTTAAATAACTTTTTGCTGTGACCTCAGCGGTTTCTTCTCACTACAGTACATCACAAGTATATTTACAGCACGTGCTTCACATTAAAATGTATCCTATTTACATCAAGCAATTAGTGTTTTAAATATGTATTCTTCACTCTGAAGAAGGGCCAATCGCATTTAAAGTTTCTAATATATTTCAATTTTTATTTTGTGACTTTTTCAATAAAAAATGAAAATATGAGATAAGAAGTTCAACTAGAGGATACTAAATTCAACTTTAATGAGTTGAAATAAATCCAATCAATACGCTTAATAAAAATGGGCTTGATTGAATAAATAGCAAAGGTACACTCCAGAGTATTGTGTGATCCAGAAAATAAGTTTTTGACAAAATACGCTATACTCAAGTTCAATTAAAATTATCAAAGCGTTTGCTATAAAATTAATATGTTCGGATGAAAATGACTTGTACTTCCAATATTTTTCATGGGGACAAAGAATTGACTTTTGGAGTTCCAGTGAAACTTGTTCAATTTCCAAACAACGTACATTATATCAAGCTATGCCGACTGTAATATTCTACCTTATTCTTTCCTAGCCTCATAACAAGGCACATGTGCCGTAATAGTTGTTAAAGAGTGCAATCATAAAAAGATATATATAATAGTTGGTGAAAACCGACTTCATAATACCTTTTCATCAATCAAATTATAAAAGACTGTCAATTATATTACATACTGAATTTCAATTACTTCCGATGAAACAATTGAGCATTGTAATCATTTAAGTGAATTACAAAATGGTATCAGAAATTGTAGACCGATTTCATTAAATTTAGTAATGGTCATAAATAAGTTCAAATCATCAACACTAATCCGAAACAAAGTAATATTTTTCCTCATTTTGGATGGCAAGCCATCGGTAAATTCAATTTTTGCTATTATTTACGAGCGAGCCTTGGCAAAATCAGATTGCATTTCTGAACGGCTTTCATTGCTTCATTATTTAGTTAACTGATGCCTAATCTGCCAAATATATATTTAAAAGTTGATCACACATTTACGTTCCACTCCAGGGAACACAACTTTACCTGCGCTAATCCCTCTCCTTCAGAGTGGGACCTGGGCGCGTTCACGGCAAATAGTGAACTTGTCGCATACACTGATGGATCGGGAGAATAGGAATAGGTATACACGTTCCCGAACTTTTCATNCGTCGCATACACTGATGGATCGGGAAATTGGAATAGGTATACACGTTCCCGAACTTTTCATCAAACTCGCGCATAGAATACATTGTCGCTTATTCAAATCCGAAATTCTGGCAATCAACTAGCTTGCTGATATACAGTTGGAAAATAGAATATCTGACAGATATATCAGTATCCTTTCCGAATATCAGGTGGCTATTCAAACCATCTCTCGACCCATGCGTTAATAATTCAATATTGTATCTAATCATTCAATGCTATAAGAAATAATAATATAATCAGAATTTGTGGGATATCAGTACATAGGGACTTCCAAGGAAACTGTGAAGCGGATACACTGGCTAAAGAAGGTATAATGCTGGAACAAGTCCGTCTATACAAGCACACAGGGATCCCTCTCAATACATACTAAATGAACATAACCTGTAGGTACAAGGAACTACCACAAAAGCGTTGTAATCTTTAACCAACGTGTATACAGGCCAAGCTAACTTGGCCTACATACGCACTTATAAGATGTCGGACCCCCTGCCATATGAAAATAAAATGTTTAAAAACGTCAGCGCACTGCTCTCAGGGCACTGTCTAATAGGAACCCAAGCCACTCGAATGAGCATTTAGACGGTATCAACATGTCCTCTGTGTTCAGACTCTGTAGAAAAGTACGAAACCACGCATATCCTCTGTCGCTGTCCTTACTTGTGCTGAACAAGCTACACTGGCTTTGTCGGAATCACATTCACAAATCGGACCCACCTATCAGCACAACCAATTCAGCACATTATGAGGTTGACAAAAGCAATAAAACACCTTCTCTCTTGAAGTAGAAGTACTAGCTGTGCTTTCAATGGACCCAAACGTGGTCTAAATGCTACATGTTCTGATTACAACGCATGGTCTATATATATAAAGCAGTTGACCACACTTAACTGTAATAAAGTTGATTATTCATAACTCATTGATTGAAAACCTATCCTCAATTATTTAATCTATATTCTTTCTTTTTAAGAACATCAATTTTTCAATTTGTTTTTGAACCTCGTCCGTCCAATTGAAAAAAAGATTTCGTGTCAAAATTAAAAGAAACAATTAAATTATAATTTTTTTTTTTTTTGTAAAATCTTGGGAATTAGGTTCATGGGAACTATCCAAAATAATTGACCGAAGTTTTTAAGATTGAAAAAAGTTATACAAAAAATGCACATGGGCTTTAAAAGATAATTTCATAATTAACGTATATGGGATATCCTTGATGTTGTACGCCGATTTCGCTAAAACTCCATTAATTTAAATCTCAAAACTATCTCAAAAAAATATTACAAATTTTTAACGACTAATGAGGTACCTAAGATTATATACCGAAATTTCCCACACAACAAAAATAAACTGGTCCTTTGAAAAATGTGTGGTGAAATTTCACTATCCTCGATCAAAAATTACTCGATTTATCGCAATCACAAATAGACGGACACATGAACATCGCTCAATCTATTTTTGTTTTTTTAATTATACAATTTCATAAATTAATGACTGTTTCTTTAGCAAACGTATTGTTGAAAATGATTATTTCTATGAATTACATATTTTCTACACAACCTTAATATCCTCGGCCTTTGGTTGCTGAGTATAAAAACTTAATTTATAAACATATAAAAAAAAGTAGTTAACATAATTTTCATATACTCTTGATTAGGTCAAGAATTTCGTTTACTAAACTATCCGTGGTAGTTCTCATAGCTGAATGTGGTTCAAACTTGTTCTTTAAGATTAACGAACAATAAAATCATTTAGTGAATACAATTTGTATACACGTCAGCAATGAAATTGGCAAAGTCACTGCTCAAGTCTAGTGCAGCCATTAAAATTGATATATTTTAATGAGAGTCACAAAATAGGTGGGTAGTCATAACATCTGTAATTGTTTTAAAAATAGGTATCATTGTCTAAAAATCAGAGGTACCTTCATTAAACCTATATTTTCCCAATAGGTTTATAGAATTAGCCACGATCACCAATTGAATTCAACGAAATTGATTGGACCTAAATGTGATCAATGTGGGTAGCAAAATCGAGCATGTTTGGATGATAATCAGAATTGCCTCCAATACACAAATTTGGTCCGAAATGTGAGTTTAAAGCAAATCTGTCCCAAAAAAATAGGAAAAGTATAGTCAGTTTAGGCCGACAGTGAGATACTCGTCGGTTCCAAATTGTTAAGTACAGAGAAAGCACAAAATGAAATGGGATTGCTTGAAACCTCAACACATATATAATTTTTAATTACTAAAACAAATTTTTTTGGACCTGAGGTACCACACGTTTCATCCCATCGATGCCATTATTGAACCTCACGTTGAATTTGAATAGAGTATGCGGATAATTTGTTTAAACCCGCATTTTCTAGCCACGTAGGTATTCTGGCCGAACTTCTACTTTTCATCGAAGATTTCCCATTTTTGGTACATACACTTAATCCACTTAATATCTACTTAAAATCCCCTTTTCAAACCACATAAATGTACCATTGATTAATCGGATAATAACGAAATTCAAACTTCGATGTAACATTTTTCGAAAGAACGTCTGTGCAAACTTGGTTGATCTAGCTCTCGTCCTTCTTTCTAGATCTGTTNGTGCAAACTTGGTTGATCTAGCTCTCGTCCTTCTTTCTAGATCTGTTAAGGGAGAAACGGATATGTCTAGATCAATTCCTTTGTCGATGCTTGTCATATCGGTATACATTTCGGTAAGCCTCCGATGACTTGTTCCGTACCGTTCAAACTAATATAGACTTTGCCAATTACATTGGCAATCTGTATACAAATTAATCAAAGTCAACGAAATCTCATTATTGAGAGTATAGAAAAACGAGGGTTGTAAGCAATTTAAGTCAGAAAAAGTAATTGAATTCAACGAAATTTGAGTGCAAAAAATAATGTGTGTACCAGAAGTACGCATGTTTGGGCGAAGAACTGAGGTACCTCCTGGACACATATCAGGCCACAAAGTAGTGTTTTTTATTGACAGAGAACACAAATTTTTTCTAATTGCAAGCTGTTCTTTTTAATTTTGTCTGTACAGTCAACAATGTGGAAGAGACATGCATGTCACAGCCACCCTTAGACGATTGTAAGTCTCTGACTTGTAATGACAGGTATTGACTAAAATAAATGATTAAATTATCGTCAATTACATTACTCTTTAGAAGTGTTGGACTTGGTCTAATATGGTTAACATTATTTGCGAAATCATCATTTGTGAAATTCTACATGCCTAACAGTGCTGCCGAATATGGTACATTGTCAAGTCTCTATTGCTTTTGCTAACAATGGTTATTGAATTAGTAATTGATACCTTGCCATGGTTTATGGCAAAACAATGCGCTTACGCATCAAACAAGTTTTTATGGAGAAACAGTATTTCCTGTAAAGTAACATATGTCAATAATATTAAATGGTGCATAAAGTAGAAAACTTTGTTCGTGAACACACTGGTAAATCAAAACAAGCAATAGGAATACAATTGGGGAAATAATTCCATTAGGAACAAATAGTAAAAAGGCAAGTTTTAGCTATGCTTCTCTTTCTCAATTTCTTTTAACATTAATCTCTGATTTGTTTTTCTAAAAATTGTACCCAAGCTTATGACTTCTGTGTGGATGGATGGCACAATACCATCATTAGCAAATTGTTCTGATTATTAACTTTGCATTAAGTTGAAATCACATTAAAATAGTTTGCACTTCTCTGCTTGTGCTTCTGTTATTTATTAATAACTTAATGAATCAACTTAAATAACAATTTTACAATATAAATTAATCATAATTTCTCTAGCAGCAAAAAGGTGAAGATAAATTCAAACTCTCTCTAAGTTTTTGTAACATCACAGAAAACTTTCAAACCAACAGAAAAATGAAAAGTAAAAATATAAAACG
>JXOS01027363.1:0-24234 GCA_001015075.1 Cirrula hians
TGATTTTGTTTATTGGCTCAGTAATTGTGACAGTAAGGTTCTTAGCAGTTTTTATAACTTGATTTTTCGGATGCTGGATAGATAATTGACATATCTGCCTGTTGCAATGCTAATTATTCCCTTCTTAAGTACTTCTCCAAATAATTCTGCACCAATAATAACATCAATTCGAATTGATTTCATAAATTAATGATCGGCCAAAGTGTGATTTTTCCAAACTTCATCATATTGAAATGATCGGTCTGGATGAACGTTGGCTATATCTTTTGATACAAGCGCCTCTTAGTTTTGCCAAACTTCTAAATCGTGGTTCTATCGTTTCCTCTATGTTGGCTTTTGATGTGCCAACAACGGTTTTCCCAACATTTTCCATAAATAGCATAAAAAAATAAAAAATACTTGTCAAATGAATCACCATGGTCGCATAAAATTCACGTTGGTCATCGGGATAGTGCAAATCCTGTAAGAAGCTACTGCCCATCAACAGATTGGCCACGTTGGCTGCGCGAAACGAAAGCCAAAGCAAACGCATCGCTGAAAAAGTAGCATAGAAATTGCAACGCGACCAAATTTAAGGAGAATGAAAGTAAAGAACTGTTAAATGCAATAGCAAAAGCAGCAAGCATCACTTTAAATGATAGTGATGTAATAGAAATGCACAGTACAAAAATAACAAAACTTTATTGCCACTCTTATCATTACGCATAAAAACAGAGCTTATGAAAATGGTCAGAAAAAAAATACGCGAGCTCGACATTATGACAGAAGCTCAGGTTGATGATGCCAAGAATCAAATTACCCACAGCAACATTAACACTAATAAGAAAAGCGGAGAGCGAATAAGTTTTTTTTTGGAATTTTACTTGGATAAAAGAGGGGAAAAAATCAAATAATTCGCCTATACATCAAAGAAGAGTCTGACATATGTTTTTTTAATTTAAAATGAATTTAAACTTTATCGTCATATACGAAAAATTCCAACAAACACTCAATATTTCAAATTCAAAATAGTCTTGTATTTATATTACGATTAGATCATTAAGAAAAACTTTTTAAATCTTATTTGGTTATATGCCATTAATGGATTCAATTCTAAATTGGAAAGCAGAGAATCTAGAAGAAGAGGAGGTATAGCATTAAAAAACGCTTAAAATATGAAGTTTCACTTCCGAAATATACGCAAAAATACACACTTTTTTCGGTCTCGAGCTTCAAGAGCTATAGCCCCTCGCAATTCTGCCATGCATTGAGAAAGTTCTAGAAGAGGTGATGCTTAAACAGCTTAATAACTACGTCAACAAATACAACATAATTCACAACATACAATATGGAAGAAAACAAATATATAAATAAGCTGTTGGGAGTATTTTCCAATATAATCAATAGAGGCATTAAAAAAAACCATCATACTGTATTTCTTTTCGTAGCCGTTTCATTGTGGAATGATAGATCATATAACTCGGTAGAGTATCCGGGGTGGTGAATAAACTGAATTCGTTTTACAGAAAACAACTTCTTAAGAAATACTTTATCAACAAAAATCAACTATCGAAACTGTAAAACTATTACTAATACAATAATAATATAATAATGAAATTCATTTAATCTTTATTTGTACAATATTATCTATTTTGTATTTATTTCTGGATGAAAACGAACACAGTCGTGCCCCCAAACAAAACTACTGTCTTTATTTTAGAGTCAAACTTACGATACCAGCAGACAAAACTCACAAGCTGAGTGGAGTATAAAAAATTTCAACAATTTATTAACAAAGAATCATTACTCTTATATGTCCATAGTTGTAAACAAAATGAATTTTACACTGAAAATTAAATAATTTAATAGAATTGAATCAAATTGAATTTTATTATTTTTTTATATATTTTTTTTTTAATGTTATCTAATTTCTTTCTAATATTTTTTTTTTTTCTTTTATATTTAATTTTTTTTATACTAGCTTGCGCAATTATCTTGTGGTTTTCACACTATGAAATTTTATAAGATGCTGTTTGATAAGAATAAAGCTGGCATAGAGGCTTTCGGTTTTCTATGTTGTCGCTAGCAAATTTATGGATTCAATGGCAATGATTGCTAACCTTTTGATCATTTAGAATTTTAATGACAACATAAATAGTTCTGGTGTCGCCAATACAATTTCCAACCTGACTATCAGTTTTGATGGTACATTTGTAACACCCAGAACGAGTGATCGGAGACCTATCAAAATATATACAGCTATGATGAGCATCACTACAGGAATTGATCTAGCCATGTCCGTGCATCAGTTCGTCCGTAAGCAAAAACTAGAAAGAAGGAGCTAGACTTACGGAATTCGGTACACACATTATAGGGAAAAATGTTAGATCGCAGTTTTAATTTGGTTTAGATCCGTCCAATATTTCAGGCACTTCCACTCCACCTCATTATTCAAAAATGGGTCCTTAACTCTACTGGAGCCGTGAATTGAGTGGACATAAATATATTCAATAAGTGTAGCAAAAATTAGCAAGATTGGATGAAAATCAGAGTTCCGCCACTACACACATTTGCTCCCAATAGATGTTTTACTCCAGAATTACCCACAGTCTGAATTGAGTGAACTTAAATTTAGTTAGTGAGTGTACCAAAATAAGCAAGATTGCTTATAATTCTGAGTTTCTCCAGTATACCTTTGTGGTTCCAGAAAGCTGTAATCCAATCAGGCTCGAAAAATTTATATATATTGGAAAATATAAAACGAGTTAAATAACGAATATATGTACATATATTTAATATATAGCCCTTGAGCCATTATTGTTATATAATATTTATTTATTTATATCGTGACTAAATATGTACGTAGTAATTAAAAGTCGTTGAACATTACATTAAATTAAAGTACCAAAGTAAACCATACAATTTTAAAAAAATTGAAAACAAAAAGCACATTTAAGTTCAAGGGAATGGTTCTAACTAAATAACATCATGATATTAAATTGGAATAGAACTTACCGCAAATGTTTAAGTACTATAGCAATGAGTGCATGTCTGACATGGATAATTGGGAACATATGACATACACTCGTCGACATGTAATAGTCTATAGACTGGTAGTTTTCATTGAGTATTATAAATAAAACCCTCAATCGGTCGACTGCTTCATATTTCCGACTAACACGAGATAAATATATAGAAACATTGTGTCTTGAACATCTGCTAGTCACAACTATTGCCATTTGTGAACATAATATACAGGTTGAACATAAAAGTACAACTAGCATGCGACAACGGGATCCCAAAGTTTAAAGATAAATTAGATTTACGCCACGATCGTTCGATGGAAGATGTAGCTGCGAACCCCAGTTAAATCTTCTCAGTCCAAACAGCATGAACTTTATTTGGGCCGTCTTAATTTTTGCAGCATGAACATTATATTGTTGATCCCATATCATTTCGCCATATTAAACAATCGGTTGCATAACCGAGATATATAAGCTCTTCGTGATGAAGGGATCATGACATTCCTTGGAAAGTATGTGTAGGACACGAGTGCACTGCTAGAAAACGACATGACGCAGCACCTCTCAACATTCAATTTTGGCTTCTTCAAATTTCATCATTTCATTAAATTATTAACATCAGCTTGCAGGTGATTAGACGTATGGAAGCTATAAATTATTTTGAACAACTTCGTATTTTCCGCATACAGCAAAAGTATGACCCCAACCATGAAGTTAATGCAACTGAGAAACCTATCCTGCTGTAGTTCAAAAGAAGAAGGTAATGATTGACGGAGTAAATATTATTACTAAAATCAGTAAAACATATGTAGCCATAGATTAAAAAACGTTAGTTTTTGAGCAAGACTGTCCGAACAGTACTTTAGCACAACATTAGGGAAAAAAGTTTGGGCTAGAGCAAAAATAAAGTTTGATTGATAGAAGGTATGATCAAACACCATTCTCGCCTGTTTCTGGAGTCATAATGAGGCAAACTCCAGGAAAATTATATGGGTCAAAGTCACAGATTTTCGAAAGTACCATAATTTGACGCAACGAAATCTTCGATGACCCTACATACAGCCGTTCCTCACATTGTTTGACCTTGTCTAAGTCGCAAACCCGATAGTAATTTACCGGTCCCTCTATTATTATTGAGAAATTTATAGAACTGCCTTGGATCAGTTTTAACTCGCAGCTTCAGTTTTAAACTATAATTCTAATAGTTCATCGTATTACAGATGTTATGCAATTGATTGGCTCGAGAATACAGCGCAAAATTATTGGTATTTGCATTCATTCCATTGTTGATTTTTGATACACCTGATTTCTGCGATTTTTAGTAATGCGAAGATCCAGATTAAACCAGAGAGATTTGGACCATGTGTATGATGGTCTGAAAAGAGGAATATACAAATTAAAGAATAAATAGAGCGTATCATAAAACCTTTTCACACATACGTTAACATCCTGCACATTCAATAATAAACTCCAGTCGGTAGGTGACGGTGTCCAATTGAGAACCACACGGTTTGTCGCTCGGGAATTGAAATATGGTACTGGTTTTACTTGATTACCTGGTGCATATTACGGAAGTGTGTTGGAAATGTATTTTTACTTGTCGTAAGAAATCTAACAAAGGTTTTACATAAACATAAACCTGACAATAAGGAAAATTATGTAAAATTGCTCGCATGTATATAGAAAGTATATTTAGAGGAACATATAAATTTGATCGAAAGCAGGGTATTCCACGTATTCTTCCTATACAAAAAGTAGGAGGACTTTTGCCGGTTGTACGAATTTTAACTGTATTGCATGCTCTTGGTGGAACTGCATCTGAGGTATATAAAGCGATTAACAATGACAAGTCAGGAAGAGACCAATTGGCCGAAGCAACTAGTCTATTGTGAAGGGTTGATATCTTAAACAATATCAAAAAGGCTGTGGACTTTATTTGCAGCCATAGAGAGAGCTTACACCAGTAATGTAATGTAATGTTTATGCGTGACACTCTACCGTCCGTTCATACAGCTTTGGAAATTTGCAACCACCAAAAGAGTTTATGAAAATATACGATTTAATATACAATTTAATTTTAATACGAAACAAAATTTTAACACACACAGATCTGATGCATGTTTAACATTTTTAAACCGTTAAAAAACTAAAACATTACATACTTTAAGAATATATGTTATTTATTTATTATAAATTCGTTGATATAATTTCATTAATTTAAATATTTTTTCTCTTGCAATTATGTAGTAGAAGCATACGCATGTATCTGGTGCCTCTATTTGCGTTTTTATTGCTCCAAAGGCACTTACTGATGTCGGATCCATAATTATTAGTTAGCATTTCACGTGTTTTTCTTTTTTTTAACAATTCCTCGATATTGTCTGAATAGCCCTCCGATAACGTAATGATTTGCTTCAATCTAGAATTACACTGAATAATTTTCAAATAGGTTTTGGAATTACGGGCGTGTCCGCAATGAATATAAATATATTTGCACAAGGCATCTTATGCAAATTGTAATTGAGGGCTGTTCAACATTTGTTGTTGGTCAATCATATGCAGCTGGAAGACGAACCCACTTGACTACAAAATTTTTAGGTACATGCCCATTTGCTGATGACGGTTCATTGCGTTCCCGTGAGAAATGTATTCTTTAGAATCGTCCACAAAAGAAAAAGCAGAAGCAGAGAAGAATATCATTGATAGAAATAGGGAAGAAAATGAACATGATAATGATGATGATATTCAGGAAAACATTCCAGGCCTTAAATTGCCAAGAACAAAAACTAAAAATCGATATAGCGATGATATTTATGAAAATATTCCAGATATGATTAAAATTCATAACGTGGAANATGAAAATATTCCAGGTATGATTAAAATTCATAACGTGGAAGAAAATACATGACTTAAATAACAAAGAAACTTTAAAATTGATATACCGATATCAATAATAAATTGATTGAAGACAACATTCCAGTTAGTATTCCAATTAATAAAGTTGAAGTGAAAATAATTATTCAAATGTATAGGGGAGGAGCTGAAAATCATAATGATATTGAGGAAAACTACGATTAATAATGTATAATAAGCTAAGTTTAATTTCACAATACGCTTAAATAACATAAGCTTATTTTAATTTGTTCACAACATGGATAATTATCTTAAAGTATTATACCATAAAAATGTAAATTTGAATTGAAGTATCTGGTTCTTGTTGGAAAAAAAATTAAAATTAAAAAAACTTTTTTGTGCTTGCTGTATGCATACAAGCAATATTAGGATTAAGGATGATAATAGTGGATGTTACGCTTTCCAAGTGAATCTCCGTAATAATAAAATTTTTGAAATATTCTCATGAGAAATGTCGATTACGAGAGATGTAGAAGTATTACAAGTAATGATGAACCACATTCGCCTGACTCAACTCTAGGGACTGTAATTTCAAATTTGGGTTTTTAATGTAAATAATTTGTAGTCTGTCCCTCTTGCATGGGAGGGAAAGTGAAATCGAGTTTGGAAAATGGGTTCTCCCGCTAAGCTTCAGAACATATCCACCGCTATTAATTCTAGTAATTGTTGTTTCCTTTACCAATTTGTACCTCCAGGGTAGACACAACCACACTTTGTTGAACCCAAATAGGTTTTCACCCCGAAGAGGATCACCATGTTCTCCGCCATAGGAACATCGTATTTCATAACTGAATTCGTTAATTTGTATTATACATTTCTGCCCTATGCTGTTAAAATCAGTGAAAATTTATCAGTAAATCAGCCTTAAGAATACATTTGCGATGCAAAAAATAAACATTTACCTGCCCAATCTCAATCTTTCGCATAAATGGGGACATGTGCTTTATTATTTTCATTACGGAATTATAAAATATCAATTCCAATGGTAAGGAATACATATAGATTATATTTTGTTTCTCATAAATTACCGACGGTCTTGGACTTGTGAAAATAATGTAATGACTTGTTCGTACATCACTCATTAACCATTTTGAAATGTGTTATTAAATATACATGTGTTACCAAATAACATAAACCTATACGTAAGAAATATACGTTGTACAGTCAAAACTTTAACAAGAACTGGATATCCCCGTAAATTTTCTTTATATTTAAACATTTTTTTGTTTATGATTTTTCAAGCGTTTTGTTTATGGTACATGATTGTTGTTTACGGTAATCATATTTTAGTATATAGTTTACTAATTTGCTCTTATGCAAAATTCTGCATTATTTATTGTCTGCTTCATAACTAAAATTTAAAATAAAACAAATTAAAAGAGTGTGTAACAAATTTAAAAAAAAAAATTCTTTTTTGGAAAAAGTTATTCAATTTTAAAAATTTCAATAACATGTGAGTCGTAAAAAAAATCACCGTTTTACTAATGTCATTTATTAGGTACGTTATTCTAAACCACACATTATCGATATAATATTCCGATCAACCTTTAATGGCAAATAAATAATATCCTTGTCAAATGAAATGTGGAACCTATAATCATGCTCAAGCGTGTAAAAAGTCGATCGCTATGGAAATGCATTAAGCATTCAAGGAAAAACTTACCCATGAAATCCAAATAATTAAAATAATTGTTGTTGTTATTCAACATTAACAATTATGTGGTATTAAGACAATTATTCAACTAGACAAAGTAAACCACAAAAACACATAAGATAAATGTAAAATTGGCTCACAAACAACTTCTTAATAGCTATAAGCAACCAATTATATGATGAATTTTTTTAAATTTCTGTGTCCGATACGCAATGCTATCCACTGATTTCGCTCAAAATGAAGAAAATCATGATAATCATCCTACGCCTCTTCTGCTTCTTATCGTTAGGTTGAAGTGGGGGTTAAGCGCCTAATCGGTGTTCTAGAATTGGAAAATCAAAACAATGCAGTAGCAATTAATTACTTTAGCTTCAGAGAACATAAACAACTGTTGTACTCATTAACTGAAATCCAAGGTAAAACGCCAATGTGAGGTATTCAAAATTAATTACCTTTCTCGGAACACCTTTCAGAAACACCAAATTTTAGTAACTTCCTATGTAACCACAGGTCAGTATACACATTTACCATAAGTGAAATAGGGCGTCAATCCAGTATATTTCCAAGAATCAGGGATCAGTTGTGCTATGGGGCGAAAACAAAATTCGTAAAAAAAATCCCAAAATTTCATTATTCAAGCTAAAAAATTCCAGTGATGATAGGTATAAAAACTACAAACTAACACATTCCCGTCGCAGATGAATTACATAGTATATTTTACCAACTCCATCGTTTCAGCGGATACTCAATTTAATTATTGGTTTTTGCACTATAAAATTAAGTTAACGTGTCTACCGGTTACATACCCTCGGGAACGTTTAAATTTCAACAAAATTCAATACTTCATTTTACTGACGAATAACCATATCGACTGGAAATCACATTATTGAAATAAATACCAATGCAAGGGCAAGTCATAAATACTGGTACACAGCTGAACGCACTCATTACGAATACAACACTGTGCGCCTTCATTTCGTATTGATTTTGAATTCCCAGTTCATGCAATGGTAAGGTCTGGAGTGAGCTAAGATGGTGTTACCGAAATTGATTTTTGCGAGGAAACCTTTCAAATTAGGGAAACCTTTCAAATTATGGTATCACCCGACGAATTTCTTGCATAGCTCTACTTCATCTCACAACTGTACCCTTCTTGTTGCGCTTATTACTAGAGGGCATGTCTTGCTCTACTCGACACACCAATATTTAGTCGTCGTATCGAGCACTACTCTGTGCAGTGAACGATATCTCCAATCGTGAAGGCCATCTCGCGAAGGATTGGTTGCCAGATCGTCTCGCATCGTGCTGGAACGCAACTGAAAGCCATTTCCAATAAGTTGTTCTAAAATTAAAAAATAAAAAAAAACACCAACAAACTCCAAACCACCTAAATAAGACCCACCAGTGATCCATTTTAAAGAACCAATAAAATTTTGAAGCAAATTCCAAAAACTTCGGATGAGCTGCCATTAAAGTAAAGTATGGGGTTTCATGCCTGTGAGTCTTATTTCAATCAAATTGAAGAATATTATGGTCATAACGTAAAATCATTAAAAATCTAAATTGCAATAAATTCCCATGCAATACTTGGCTTTTACACCTTGAGGAACTCATTGTGGATTTTAGCAAAATATGTTCATAAACTCCATTTCTTCCATCCTCCTCCAAAATTGCTATTCTTTGAATATGCTTCCACGCAACATATAGTCGGAAATGATTATTTCTATGACTAACATAGTTGCCACAAACCAATAATACCCCCTATGACAGATAAGTACANATAGTTGCCACAAACCAATAAGACCCCCTATGACAGATAAGTACAAAAAGACTTGATCAACCATAACAGACACGAACGTAGCAAATGAAATAAAATGGTTCCTTTCACATGCCAAACATTTTATCATTCCAATAACCAAAACTAACGTCTCATCGATTGCGAATGTAGATCGATATATCAAAGTAATGTTTCTGCAATGTGCAATGCATCTTTACCAAACTTCTATTAAGGAAACTCCTTGCTTATTTACTGATACCGGTCTCTCTGATCTGGTTATTTAGTCTGTATGTACAGAAATCGAATTTCATTACTCTAGCTCAAAAATTGTTCAAGTTGTCGTGCAAATTGACATCCGTATTTAGTATTGTTTTTTTGACTCTTGAACATACACCCATAACAAATATTGTTGAAAATGAATTTGTCTACGCATCACATATACTGCACAATCCTCTAATATCCACAGTCTTTGAAGGATAGATATAAAAGTGTAAATTTCCAGCTAAAACTGAACATCGAGAACGAAAAAACGCGAACATCCAATGTGCTAGAGCAATAGGTGCGACGCGCATTTCATAATCAGCCGTCAATGGGGCATATATTAAATTTAACAAGCCATTATCCGATAAACTTCAAACAAATTTATTATTCATCGAAATTAATATTAATTTTTATTAGGCAAAGATATTTAATTTTATTAATAAAATAAAGAATTGGGAGTTAAGACAAATAAATTTTTTTTTGTATTTTTAACCACGTTTTAGGTGCAAACATTATATTAACATATTTCAGGAATATACAATGCACTTGGCCACTTGCTAAACAGTAATATTCAATATAAGTATATTTCCATTTATTTCATAAAAATCATTATCACATTCCATAGTACTTATTTATTTCGAAGAGCGTCAGTCTCTAACAATGCTTGGATTGTAATCTCCCCAAGCTTATCCAAATTACATAGATTTGCTTTAGCTTTTTGTTAAGGCATCCGTGGAGATTACAGAGAGTCGCACACACTTCTTAAAACGGAAAAGTCTCGTTTTTAAGCTTGAAACAATAGATGAATGACCAATCAGACTGTGAAGTAGTACCGGCGCAACTTCTCCCGTAGTTTACTTAATTTAATATACGCCTATCCGTATCCTATCCCTAGTTAAGTAAGAAAGTTACAGTCGGCTAAGGTCGACAGTGAGACACACGTTGCTCCCAAAATATTTATTGTTCTATTCATATTTGCTCTCTTTTCAGAAAACATAGGTGTAATGGAGGGATCTCTTAGTTTAATCAGTGATGACGCCTATCATATGAAATTTCGTTACATATGTCGCCAATGAAATTATCAATGTGTATATTTGTTTCGATCATACATTTGTAAAACCAAAAACGAATGACCCACCAAAATACATTCGATATGTTATATCGAAGTTTGAATTTATTTAAGATCCGATCAACAATTCAAATGCCTGCAGTACAAATTCGAACTTCAGACGTACTGCAGCCGTAATTAGGTCGGTTGCGATCGGATGATATTACACCTATATGGTCCCAAGTGAATTAATGGAATTCGAATCAATTTTATCATGCAATTAACATGGGCAATGTATGTTCCAAAAATGGGGATGAAAACCAGACCAACCTTCAATAAAGGGATTTGGCCGTAAAAAGCAAAATTAGCCACACACAAAAAAGAAATTCAACAAAATTTCATTATGGAATGGAAATGGAAATGCCCAAGGAGTGTTTTAATGGAATGATCGAGTGAAAACCCCGTATTTTATTAATAAGAGAAACAAATTTTTTGTTTTTCAACCTAAACCATTTCATTTTTTGACTTCTCTATGCATAACAATTTGGAACCGAGTTTTATATTACTCTCGGCCTTAACCAAATGTCACTTTCTAACTTGTTTTACACGTCGCCAAAAAAATTTGACAGTGGATAGCTTTAACGAAACGTGTGTAACACCCAGAACGAGTGATCGAAGACCTAATAAAATGTACACCGTTATGATCAGCATTACCACAGGAATTGATCTAGCTATGTTCGTATGTTTGTAAGCAAAAACATACATTAAGAATTAAAACTTTTTGCGGAATTTGCCACACAGATTCTAAAAAAAAATCATCGATCGAAGTATGCATTTGCTTACGTTCCGATCAATGCTTCGGGTATCCTATATCCCTTTTTTCCCAACATTCGAGTATTCTAGCTAATGAAGCCGTCAGAATAGAATCTGTACGTGGTCTCAATTTAAAAATTTTTCTTCATTCAATGGATAGAAACGTGATCAATGTGTGTATCAAAAAACCACATGATTGGATAAAAATCAGTGGTACCTCTAATACACCTTTGTTATATAAAAAGAAGGCTTAAGGCAAATTTTGACGGAAAATTAACAAGTTCAACGAAATTTTATTAATGAATAATGATAATCATGGTCAATATATGTTCTGGAACCTCAGTGGTTCCAAAAGATGATACAAATATTATTAAAAACATTAATCCATTTGGATCAAAGAATAACCTTTTTTTATCCTAAAGTTTAGTAGTAATTAGTTATCTGGACAATTTAATGATATAATCATGAAACTAAAACAAACCTGAAAATCCAATTTTATCATACCGCCGAATTAGTTGATTGCTAACCTTCTCGAAAATACTCTAATTTAATGGCTTCAAATTTCAAATTTCAGCTCATCTCACTGTCAGCCTTAGCCTGACTAGAAGTTTCTTTCATGTTTTGATTTTGTGTTGTTAAGAAAATGTAATTGAAAAGTGAAGTGCGTTTATCTTTAATCGTGTAATATATGGTACAATTATCGCTCCAAATTAAATTATGTATGACAAGTTACTGTCGAAGTCTAACGGACAAGGAACGTGCAGGTGCATCGGGCAAAGGTGAAAATAGCTGTAGGTAAAATCTAGAACAAAATCATGCATTGCGCAGAAAGAACAACAGGATCACTTCGACGGTTCCGTAACCTTTGTTTAATGTTCAGTTTTCAAATTACTGCCATACGCAGAAAATCAATCCGTTAGGGATGAATAAATTAGTATTTTCAAATAGTTGATAAACCAATTAACATCGCTCAGGGTTTGGGTATAGCGTATTGCAAATGTAACGCATATGCTTATGCTATTTTGACAATATCTGTTGCAACCGTTAGGAGCTCGTCATTCTATTTCAAAAACTACTGATGTAATCGAGGTCACAGATCAATCAATTTTTTTTTAATGTTATGAATGTTCTGCAACACCCTGCAAAACCTATAATATCACCATTCTACAAAAAAAATGGTTATCACTAAGATTGTTAATTCATTTATGCAAAAATAAATAAATAACACATAAACTACAAAAAGTGAGACTTCAGTAATACAAATAAATATTATCATAATAAATGAGTATTTAACGAAGGTGAAAATATTTAACATTGTTATTGGTTGATGCTACTTTTCTAATAGAATTAAGCTCAACAATGAAATAAATGAATAGCAAGTTATAGAAAAAATTGTTGATTGAAAACTTTTAAATCCAATAAGAACAATGATTAGAAAAAAATAATTCTAACATTCTATGTGCGCATTTACGAACTTGACCTTACTTTTACAAAATTTGAACAAAAACCAAATTTCACCGATTCAACTCAAAATCTACTCAACTTATCGATATGACAGACAGATAGATGGATAGACGGACATCGTACAATCGATTTTCTTTTTGGGGACTCTATTAATATGTCTCCAAGAAGTATATAATTGGAAACGATTATTTATAAGCATTATAATATACACCAACATATACGCATATAAGCATTATAATAATACCACCAGTCATATAAAAGGGATG
The DNA here is from genome assembly GCA_001015075.1 of Cirrula hians. Taxonomy (NCBI): domain Eukaryota; kingdom Metazoa; phylum Arthropoda; class Insecta; order Diptera; family Ephydridae; genus Cirrula; species Cirrula hians. Next base: position 13,199 of record JXOS01027363.1, read on the forward strand.
GTTATAAAAACCCAGGAATTTCATTAGCTGCTATTGAAATTTGGTCTTGAAACATTTTTCGGTCACTGTCATGATCTTGTAATATTTTCGTAAAATCGGAAAATAACTTAGGGTAACTTTCATAGGAGGATAACTTCTGATTTCACGGCAAACGGTAAGAAACCAGTTGTTTTAATGCACGCTTGTTAAATTCAGTATTTCGATATTTTCACATTATTATTATTTACATATTAAGGTGAAATCTGTTCGTAATTTCGGGTATCTTTCACAGGCATTTAAACTGAGAATTTAATGTTTTGATTATATTTACCTATTGTCACATATGAAGTTTTGAAATTTTATTATTTTACCAATATTTTCAACATTTTCAAAATGAATTACTGATGGGTTTTATATCATTGTCGATATAGCGATGTCCATCTTTCTGTCATCAAAAACTATAGATAACACGTTATGGTTGATTTTCCAAACCATTTTTCGACCAATATTTCGGATTGCTTTGGTTCACCTATGTGAAGTTTGATTTAGGGCTATTGGTATAACTCATCTATTTGCCAAAAATTGTTGCTATCCGATAAAAAAAAAGTATCTCATTGGTGATCAAGTGATAGAGTTTCAGTCCGAAAAATCGGTGTAATCTGGTGATACTGACAAGAAATCGCAATACAGATATCTTGTGGAAATTTTACTCACGAAACACAATAAATTGGCCATACATTTTAGACACCCAAAAAGATTGTTGCGAGATCAAGGTAAGTATTACACAACGGTTACAAAATGTCCAAACTAAACTGTGTTAAAATCGAGCTCCATGATACCTAATCAGTCAAAATAAACGATTTTTTGTTTGCATAATAAAATTGTAAAACCTTAAACATGCCTATTGCATTCCTAGTTAAAAATATGTAAAAAAGGCTGCAAAGCATCATATTGTGTCTTCAAAGACATATTGGAAAGCCAATGGTTTTTATTTGAGCGACTATAATAAACTAATAAATTAGTTTCTATTGCAATCTTTTCTTTTGATTAATGTTCTTAATGAGAGACATAACGTATTGACAGAGCCTTTTTTAAACTCGCTTATGATTCAAAATATACGAAAAATGTAAAAAGATCGCTATGATTACTGTAATGATAAATTTTGCATTTGGTTTCGCTTATATTTCGATGTCGCAGCGACATTGAAAAATAATACTTATTATCATTGCGTCTAAATATTTGTTCAATGCCAATCAAATTTTAGACTCAAACACATATTTTCATACCAAATTACATGAACAACGATATGATTGAAATCGTAGGTGTAAACTGTGTATATTGAAATTATCATTTTTTTCTAAAATATTTGAATTTGTATTTATAGAAATTTTTGAACATAGATGAGTAAAAATCAGCGCGAAAAAATAATTGCAACTGCTTGAAGAAGGCCGTAATGATATTACAAAGGTATAGATTAAAAAAACAGAAGAGAATGCGAAATAGCTAGAAACCGTTGGCTGAAGAAGATTTAATTAAAGAAAGACGGAAATATAATCGCTTTCGACAACAAATAGATGTTAAAAACTGCTTGAAAATGAAATGTCATACGCACGTCGAATCCAAACTTAATATGAAAAATGAAAATAAAATAAATAATTGGATAAATCTGGCAAAAACTACTGCAACTTAATCACATGCATTTAAACCAAATATTTTTTTTTGTTAAAACATTTCAGCAAACTAATTTTGAGGAGTTAAAATTAACTTTAAGCTCTCCGAACTCATTCTTCAAATTGATTTTGCCGAGAATTATAGGTTGACTCCGTAGAACAAAATAAAAATTTTTTTTTACTTTTTAATCAAAATTGTGGAAATTTATAGAAATTTTTCGAAGATCTGAATATTGTCTAATGGAAGATGCGGTCAATTAAAAATTAAATATATTTTGACCTGCTTGACTGATATGAAACAAATTCGATGTATACCTATTAAACATCTGATCGGTTGCACTCACAACTAAAGCAAAATAGAATCAATTCGAATTGATTTGCGTCGCAGAAATGAATTGGATTGAATTCGACTATTTGTTGGGTACAAACCATTCCGCACTCTAAGCTTTAGATGCGAATGAATTGTTGTTTGACATGAAACGAATAGTTTGGCATAAGCACAGGCAGTCAAATAATTCGAGTTACTCGAATTTTTTCTGCATTTTTTTGTAAATGCGTAGTTTATTTATACTCTTATACAACAGCTGTCTGCGCTGGTCATTTTGAACTTCTCGGCATAAAAAAATTATTTGGGCACTATGAGAACATTGCTGTATCCATAGATGGAAATATGTTTATTTAGTGCTGCATTGTGAAATGCATAGTAAAATGCGTAGATTATTAACAATATTTAAAACAGTTAGTTGTAGTGCTAGAATAGTCAGTGGAGCATAGTCTGTTAATTCTGTTGGTTTTATCTTGTTGCCTAACGTATAGCCAAAGAACAACAATTATAAACTAAATTTCAGCAAATGTAGGTAAAACAAAATTATGAAGGCATTCGAATAAAGAAAAATTCAACCCGTTTTTCCAATTCATGTCGCTTTGTTTGAATGATGTGCGGTAGAGTGATACGCGACCGCAAACTTCGTTCAATTCGTATTTGGTTTTGTGACATTTATACAGACCTCTAATACCTATGGAATGGAATTTTTTGATGCTAGCTCTTAGCGAATGAGAGCTATTAATGTAGTTGCAACAATCATTATAAGTGTAGCAAATGGCGAAATCCAAATATATTAATTTAGGCAATCCACCAATGGGGCTTAAAAGCATTCCAGGAACATTCTAATTGCATTCATTTTTTTTTTTCACTGACAGATAGTAGCTGATATACTCAAATAATATTATGCATGTTTAACATAGATGATGATTGATGAATGTACCTATTTTTCTTTACTGAAGATATTTTGTTATACTTATGAGTTTTTATTTTAAAATAATAATTTCGAATATTTTAAATACCGTGAATTCTCATCTTTTGAATTTTTCATATATAATAATTTACTTCGCGAGAATATTTGCGAAAAATTTTCAAGAAATACAAACTAAAATGTTTGCTTTATTAATGAAAAGGAAAACTAACAAAATATTTAAATGCATAAAGATAAAATGAAGAAATTAAATACTATTCAGTTAGCTTGCACATGGTTGGAAATAAAATTACTTCTGCCCCATAGGACATATTACATATACTCAAAAACAAAACATAACTGTAAACACAGAGGATATTTAGTTCTGTGACACACATTCATATATATATATATATATATATATATCAATTTTAAATTTCAGTAATAGTTTTGAAAGTGTTGAGAAGACTTATATTATATTAATTAATAGGTGTTCAAACAGTGCGTGATGTTTTGATAACAGATTTGGCTACTAGTTAATTATTATATTTTTTCATCTGGCAACACCGCCATTTTGTGGTGTCATCATTAAGTATTGTTTCTCAGTATCCCTGTTTTCGCTGAATTGTAAGCAACATTGTTTTCCCGTGCTCCGAAAATGTCAACTTTTGTGCCGAATAATATTTTTTTTTTTGAGTTTTACGTCATCTCTTTGATATGCAGAAAAAAGCGGCCGGAAGCCATTGTATTTTAATGGATGTTTATAGTGAACATGCTCTAGCTAAACATAATTTTGAAGTGGTTGGCAAGGTTTAAAAGTAACAGTTTTGATGTGGAAGAAGATGAAAGTCCCGGAGCCCATTCGAAGATTGAGGATGAAGGGTAAGAGGAGGGGCTCGATGAAGATCCATTACAAACGTAAGAGGAACTAACAGAACCTCTTGGAGACTCTCAATCTGTCATTTGTCTGCGTTCAAAAGCAATGACAATTATTTGAAATGTAAGAAATCGGGTACCGTATGAACTGGAGCCAAGAGATGTCAATGCCGTTTTGCACGTGCAAACAACAACTTCTACGGCATCAACTAAAGGGGTTTTTGAAGTGAATAATATCTGACGATGAAAAGTAGGTCCATTACGATAATCCAAAATGTCGAGCAGCGTATGGATACCCAAGGCATGCGTCATCATCAACTGTGACCCTAATATTCATAGGGAGTAGATCATGCTGAGTATTTGCTGCGGCCAGCTTCGTGTGTACATTATGAGTTGATTCATGTTGTCTTATGTGTTCATTTAAGCCCACTCGAGTATCTCAAGGTCTTCCGACAATTCCATTAACTTGTTGAAAATACTGTTGCATGGTTTATCATAAAATCTATACTTCTTATCGTATTTTAATCGTCAATCTAATCTTAGTCCGTTTTGTAGTCATAAAATTACTCCATATTAAACATCAGAGCCAGTTTTAAAATTACGTGGTACGTCTCCGACCTCCTGTATCCATCAACATCTTATTCCATATTAATCACCAAAGCCGTTATTAACATTTTGTTATCCGTCTCCGAATTACTTTACTCATCGAACTTCAAGCTCCATATCATACCCGTACGACTTCGTATGAAGTACGTTTTGCAGGCTTTGCCCTCCATCTTAGACATCTACTTTGCCAGCTTCTTTCATCGTGCTTCTGGACTTTTATGACCCCAATCTGCCACTTATACGTTTAATGGCGCAATTCTACCACTTCTGGTTAGTTTTTGAAGAACGAAGCAAAAACTGGACAAGTTTTCTTCAGAAAGGGCTGAACTCTCTGCATTCTCCCGTGGGATCCGGGGTAATCCTATTGATTAGGTGAGCCCTGATTTCCCACATGGCGATCTGAACTGCTACATTCGGCAAAAAAAACCCGGGTAAATTTGCTGACGACAATTAACGGCCGAAATGTTTTATTCTCAATACATAATATTCATTTATTCCTTGCACTTAGATCTTTTCGCGTGTGCCAATAATTTCAAACACAGCTGATATTTTGCTTGGCACATTAAAAAAAATCAACATATTGAGATAATGTTGATGACATTTAATTTATATTTTAATACATAAAGTTTGTTCACGCTGTGCGGACGTGTTTTTAATAAGTAACATCGATAAGAAACCTCCTTTCTTAGTTGAAAATAAAGTATAACATTTAAACCTAAAAACAAAAATTAACAACGAGATTTTTGTGGTTGGAAAAATAAAGATGAAAGAAACAAGGAACGCAACAAATTATTAATTAATAAACATTATTAAAAAAAACGCTAATGCTGAAAATTCTATTTTGTAGCATCACAATAAAAGCTTTTCGATATAACCAAAAAATACTCCGTAAACACATAGAAGCGCAATGCATAAAAAGAAATTAAATTCCAATAGCAAACATAATCACAACTCAAAATATCATGGACAACCGTTACAATAGGAGTGGAAATAACAAAAAAAAGCATTAATCAATTGGCCTTAAACGAGCGCAAGAGCAAAGGCTAACTGAAAATGTGTGAATGCAGGGACCCAACAAAACCTTCCACTGTACTTATGCTAGTGATTCAAAAAGTAATGTGGTCGTGGAGTAGAGTTGATGAAGATGATATGCATGAAACTAACAACAAAAAACATCGTTCTGATATTAAGCACAGTGAAATTAAGAAAATGATTGCTCAACTAAATACAAGCAATAATACAATTTAGCTTTTGCCAACAGAAATTGCATAGCTAGTTGAAGAGGACCAGCCAAAAGATAATAAAATTTAACAATTCGAAGATAGAGTAAATGGCCTCGGTATGATGACGCGACTAATGCACCTACAGCAATAACCGCTTTTGTACTTTTGACGCAGACATGAAATCAATCATTTTGATACAGTGATATACAAAATTTTTTAGATAAATCTTTTTTATACTAAAAAGTTATTTCATTGCATTCATTAATCGAGAAAATATAAGAGGTGGTGATATCGCGATTTTTATTAAAGATATATTTATGTACACTGTCAGTAAGGCATTTGATGACTCTTGTGAGTACCTCATATCAATAAATAATACTATATTACTAATTATATCAGTTTTCCGTGCTTCTATTACAAAGAATACGAATCCAGTTTGTCTCGATCTTAAAAAGTTTATACAAAAGCTTCCATAAAGTATTTATGTTTTGGTAATTGGTGATGTGAGCATGGCCTTGTTAAAGACCATGTTTATAGCACAGAATACCTAGACATGATATCAGTATAAATATCAACAAACTTTTTGCCATTTTCTCCAACTGGCCTGAGCCAAGATTTGCATAATTTGGTCTTGTTCTTTGATAATAATTGATAAAAATAATGAATATGTGAAAATGCCTATGCAGATGATACCTGCATTTATCGTAACATACAATAATATTGAATCAGAGTTGGAATTAATCCAAAAGCAATAAGATATTAGTATGTGGAGCCATAATAAAGATATCATCAAGCATGTGAGTAAGATCAAACTGATGTAAAAACGGCGAACTCACCTAGAAATTACAAATTATAAATGTCGGTAATTCTGCACGAAAACCTCTATTGGGACTGGAGGTACCTCTAATTTTTATTCAATCACGACTATTTTCGGAACACACTTATATGTTATGAATATCCACCTAATAACGGAATTGCATTGCAAAATACCAACTCATACGATTCGAATAAGATTAAGGTCCCAATTTTGATTAAAGAGGTGTACTGGACGCGAAATACTGCTCGGATCTTTTCCAGATTCAAACTAACGTTTAGATTGTGTGCGCTGAATTTCGTAAGTTTAGTTTTCGCTTGTGTTTGTTTATGGACGGACGGACACACAGACGGATGGATATGGCTACAACAATTCCTGTGGTGATGGTGATGATCGGTATATATTTTGATAGGTCTTCGATCATTCGTTCTGGATATTACAAACATACCATTAAAATTAATAAACACTTTGCCAATTTCATTGGCGACGTGTATAAAAAAAGAATAATGCCCTTTCTGCAGACAGGCCTAAGATTGCTTCTCCCGGATCGTAGTGAAACGTTTTGTAAATTGAACTACTGTAAATTAACTATATTAATAACAAAAATTCGCACATTTGATACAGCTTTTGACAATGTTTCAATGTTTTATTAGAAGTCGAAATTTGTTGTCAAAAAATAAGCGTTTTACACATTTTGCGATCTCATTAAACAGATATTTGGATAAAAGCGTTAAATGTCTAAATGAGGCTTTATGAAGAGGTTGTAGCAATCCCCTTCAAAATATAAAAATAAAATGCATCAGACTCAACAACAACATCTCAACGGCATTCCTGCTTTTTTTTTTACTATTTTTGCCGAAATATATATAAATAATACCACTATTTCATTGTTGTGCGTAACCCTTTGTATAGTAAGGCTTATCAAATCTGATAAACCACAAAAAAAAAAATTATGTAATGAATATACCAAAAATACACGGAATTAAAGTCACAATAACTTGAATTGCTTATGCGGTTTTAAAATAGGGTTTAAAGCAAAATTGGCAACAGTTATTAAATAAATTTAAAGAAATTTTGTTATTGAGTGTTCATTATAATGACAATAAGTGTGCCCCAGAAATGGACACGATTGCTAGAAAAACAGAGGTACCTCCGATGCATCTATGTGGTCTGAAAAGAGAGTTGGAAGTAGTTTTAGCTAGAAAAATTAAACGAGTTCAAAGAAATTTTATAATTGAGTTATCATCATTAATANATTTAGCTAGAAAAATTAAACGAGTTCAACGAAATTTTATAATTGAGTTATCATCATTAATATCGAGGTGTGTACCAAAAATAAACCTGATTGGATGAAAATCAGAAATGCCTCCAATACACCTGTATTGTCCGAAAAGTATGTGTTGACTTAAACAAGTGGGCAGTACGGCAACGTGTGTTGTACCTGTGTTTGTTTGCTTTGTTTGGTCGATCTATTTTGTCCCTTTGACAAGTGACAAACAACAAAAACTAACATGGTGGGTATGGCGGAGCATTGAACCCAAGAGGGGGAAATTTGCGTATTCGAGTTGAAGACCAGCAGTTTAATTGTGAAACTGGTGCGATGAAGCCGCGAAAACTAACCTAATGGAGGAAATTATAATAAAAGCGACTTTCTTCTTGAGTGTTAAGTGTAGCTCAAGTAAAATAGCAATAAGCATAGTGTTTAAGAACTAATTTCTCGTACGATTTAATATACCAAGCTATATATAAACGAAGAGCGAAGTCTTCCCATTTACAGCCGATGCCATCAGCTATCGTGACCTGCCGCAACCGTCCAATTAGCTGCGGAATATACCAGTGGGTTATAAGCAAATTTTGCAAGAAAAATATGTCAAATTCAACAAAACTAAATTAACTAAATAGGGACATGATTTGCTGAACAGCAGAAATATCTCGAATACACTCATGTGTTCCGAAAAGAAGGTGCTATGCAAATGTAGCTAGAAACATTGACCAATTTCAAAGGAACTTCATTATTCAGTGGACGAAAATATAATTAATGCTTTTATCAAAAATGGGTTTATTTGGATGCACATCTGATGTTGCTCGTTTAACACGTTTTAATTCCAAGAATAGTGATTTATTCGTATTGCGACTTCTCTGTACCTAAAAATTTGGATACAACGTGTATATCACTGTCGGCCTAAGCCGACTGTATGTTTATTAGTTGTTGTTTCGATAATTTTTTTTTTTATCAGGTAGTATTTTAAAATAATTTCGTAAATTTGTATATATTGTATATATTCTGTTGAAGTACTTATAGGTTTTTGACGAATAGAAATTGTTGGTTACTGATACCAGCTAATTGTTGGTCAACGATACGACGAAATAGATACACCAGTTTTTGTATAATATTTTCGCATTCGAAATGGTATTTTAATTTTTATTATAAGTGGCAAGATATGGAAAGTTGCAGACTTTATTGTCGTGGAGGTTCTTGACATGGCTTTGAGTAAGTCTAGTCTGTACTACACGAATGATTTCGAACAATATTATATATTCCTTGTTATAAATGTTATTATTTGAATACTTTGACGTGTGTAAATTTTTAGTTGTAGTTTCCACGTCACCAACATGCGTCAAATTCTGTTGTAAAGCTTGGTGTTTAGGGCTGTTTTATGTTTTTGTTACTATCAGAGGTTGTTTTACTTTATCTGTTGTATTACTTTATCTAGAAGTATGTTGCCTGGGATAACGCAATGGCCAGGTATCCAGATCACTTTCAAGTGTATGATTTTAATAATTGAATATAAGCTTCAAGTGAAGATAAAAAGTGACGATTAAAGACGATCATACCAGATCTGCCGTCTTGATGGTTTACTGCATCATGAATGGCTGTTATATCTGCTGCAAAAACTATAGTGGACGTGGATAGCAACTGTATCTATACTATATTTTTGTTTTCCGTCATTTGAAATGATATTATATTATTGTTGTACGAACCATCATGTAGGAAAGAATGTAGTCAGGGTTTCTTTAACGAACTTCATTGAACTCAGTTTGGTATTGTATGTCGTCTTTTTGGGAATTTATACTATTTGTGTATAGGTCAAGGCTACAGGTATTATGGTTAATTTCCCAATATAGGTTGATTTTAGATAATGTTAGAAAATCAGTTTAAGAACATGTTGAACTATAGCATGTTCCAACCACATATGTTGGATTTGATTGTCAAAATTGTTGTTAGTGAGCTTGACAGTATGAAAAAGATACGTGACCACAATCACAATAATGTGTTGGTCAATTGTGGCTTAAGTAATATAATTCAAAATAACTATATGACACCTACTATTGTAAGTCCCCTGTTATCTGATGTCATTTGCATTATCTAAAATCAACCTCTTTTACCAGTGCTACTGAAAGATGGCCTTCGTGTATTGAGCCAACGCTTCAATAACAATGCAACGATTGCGACCAGTTGGGCATTACACCAAATGTCTATATTTTTTACTATGACATTCATACCATAGCTGTCCATCCAGTTGCTGTTATGGGAGATCCATGTGAATTAGCATGTGTGTTCGTACAAACCACTTGAAATTTAATCCAATCTGCTGTGGCGTTGAAAATTTGGGTTTCAAATTTATCGAGTTGACTCCTTAAAAGATATGGAATGCGTTTGGCAGATGGTAAATTTCGTTTGGATCGAGTTCTTTCGATCAATGGCGGTCAGGTCAGAGAGCAAGTGAGAAAAATATTAGGGGGAANCAGATGTTTAATTTCGTTTGGATCTAGTTCTTTCGATCAATGGCGGTCAGGACAGAGAGCAAGTGAGAAAAATATTAGGGGGAATTAATGTGATGAAATGTTTATTGCAGATATATTGTTATGTAGGGTGAAGTGAATTAAGGATATATAGCTCTAACGTATTCGGACCCTTTTGTTAGGCAATGGTGAACCCAAAGCTGGGTTTGAGCTATTGAAGTCTCCCGTGACGAATGGTGCGGGCTAAAGATGACATGAAACTCTTCGGCATTAAAAGGTTTGCATGGGTGGATTTTGCAAGAGATAATCGCAAATTTTGTCCAAAGCTGATTTCGATGATTTCGGTATCGCATGCGTTTGCTTAAACTGGATGGAGTTGTCTTTAAAAATGGCAGTTTCTCCATAAGTTGTTTGGGTTGTGCTATGTGTATCATATGTGTGTGTGTCCTGTGATGAAATTAGGTTAGGTATGATTTTGTTTATATGTAGAACTTGGTTATTGTAGCGTTCCATTGCAAGGCTTATATTGCGAAATTTAGACTCGTAATAAGTGTTAATATGTATGTTTTTTTCATTATTCTCGATAAAAATTAAGTTTCGTTTGGTTGTTTGACTGATGTTTTGGTAATCTATTGGCTTTTANTTCGTTTGGTTGTTTGACTGATGTTTTGGTAATCTATTGGCTTTTACTATTTCTGAAAAAATAGCTCATTTTTTTAAGGTTTGAACATTCGCGGTGTACTTGCATTCTGTTGTGCTCATTGGAAGTATTGTATTGTATACATTGGTTTCACACTTGATAAGGTTACTTTGATTCGTTGTGGTAAGTATTAACATTCTGTTGCGAAAGTGATTTTTGCGTTTGTATATTGGTCGATTTGTTATGAGTGTG